>JAQIXV010000047.1:0-143092 GCA_034700625.1 Tectocepheus velatus
CGATGAATATTAAGCATAAGAGGAGTGGAGGGGAGGGATGGGGAGAGAGAGAGAGAGAGAGAGAGAGAGAGAGAGAGAGAGAGAGGCATAACTTCGTGCGTAAAATGCAATGAAAGTCAAACAAAAAAGACTCGAAAGACATGTCCTCCGAAATGAAGTGATATTTACCTGAATATAGATTACAAAAGCCTTATATCCAGTGATTCGTTTCAAGTCTACAATTGAGGACAATTGGGATTTGATTTGTTGACGTATTTCAGTTGAACTCAAGAGTGGGACAAAAATATATGACTTATAGACACAAAGTTATTGAAATATTAGTGAAGAAAAGAGTTCTTTTCATCTGACAATAGTCGAGGAGAAATATATCATTACTTATATTATCAATAAATTGTCGGATAGTAGTGTTTTGTATGTAATAAAAAGCAAACAAATATTTTTCCATTACTTTGGAGTTTTTCTTCGGTTTTCTTTAGTCTATAAGTCTTTCCATAAATATTATCAAAAGATATTTGTCTTATATATTGTTTGCATTATTTGTCATCTGTTGTCATAACTGTTTTCAGATGACATAAAATGAATGAAAAGAAATGCGTAAAACTTGATCTCTATATCGACGAAGAAGAGGAACTCCATCAGAGTAATGACGAGAGCGCCGATGAGGTCCTATGTCTAAGAATATTGAGCTCCAAAACAAAGTACAGATTCGGTGGACTCAAAGTCCATATCGAGAGCCCAATCTTCGACATCGGAAAGATTTTTAATGTTGAGTTCGATGAAGACAGTGAAGTGGCGCTCATTAAGAGCCAAAAGGACGCTCTGCCCCATCCAGTGCTACCCCACGTCGAGCAGCACACCCCCACATCTTCCAAAACGGCCACAATTGTGATCAGTCCGGACAGGGATGACCTCGAGCTCAATAACTCATCGAAAGTGAGCGCAGATCTGACTCTCATAGAAATCAACGACAATGTGGTCGACCCGGAAGTCCAAGAATCGCGAAAAAATTCTATTGAAGGCGACGGCGCCGGCGGTAGACGTATGTCCAATCAGCTGAAGAAGTTTATGACGAAGAAGATGCAGTCATCTTGGAACAATGCAGTCAGAGTCAAACGTTTTTTCTCAGATTCTGTTCAATTCTGGAACTGATAAACAAGTATTTACTCGAAATTAAAGAAATATCTTTCGACTAATTAATGAATACTTGAGACAAGAATTTTTTGTTTAAACGAATCGATAGTTTGTTTTATTACTTAAGAAAAAACAAAAGATTTATTGTTATATAACTCAGTGAATGCCAGGGATTAGAAGGAATTCATCTTTTTTTTCAGAAGAAAATTTGAGTCAAGAATAGTCTCTTATTTCAATAGAGTTTATTCTGTGTTAAGGGAACGGCTGTTGTCTATTGGATAGTACTTAACAAAAAGAGCTCTAATTCTTACTTTTATGTAAACTCTTCTATAATTCTGTATTATTATTGTTAAACATTTGATTAACTCTTATTATGTATCGAATGGTCATTAAAATGAGATTAAATTTAATGATTACATCAGAAAATGTTTTGATTATTAATTTAAGATTCAATTTATTAAAACTTCAAACGAAATGAATTACACTTATAATCAAAATTTGATTCCAAACTAAAGTTATAATGAATTTCTATTTCGGTACAAAAATCCAATTAGTTAACCTGGAACATTGAGCAATAATTGTGCAATCGAGTAAATTCCAAATTAATTCTTTTATAATTAATCTAGAGCAAAATTTAATAAGGCTAAATCTTTCTAAATCAGCTAGAGTATCCTTGCAGGTCAATGAAAAAGAAACAAACTAGGTTAAAAACATTTAAGAAGGTCGAATTTCTTATTTATCAGGAATTGCTCTCCGATTAAACGAAAATCTTTTTAAAATCAATTATTTAAATGCAATGAAATTGAAACGGAATTACAGAATCAAAAGTAAATAAAATTGTTTATCAAAAATTGAATGCAAACATAACCAGCAAATAGAGATGATATACGTATACATCGTTTCTCTTCACTACTCTTCTCAAACATCACTCTTTCGGTTAAAGAGAAATTCAAAACCAGAAACTCTTCAGTCGTACGAAAAATGAATTCAATTATTAAAATATTCATTTCTATTGATTTTTAAATGAATTTTTTGTTTTGAATTTCCATTAAATTTATTCTAATTTATTCATAACTTATGTATTACTTATGGATTAAAACTCTCTTAAGAATTGTAATTCAAATCAACGAAACATTTCTCAAATAAATTGAATTTTCACTCAAAAGAAGGGAATTCCTAAACTTCTAACCAAACATAAAGAGAGGAATGGTTTCGATTCAATGAATTTCAAGTATAAAATCAATTTGAGCTCAAAATACTTGTGCTCTCGAAATACAATGTCAATAGGTATCTGAAAAAGAGATCAGTCTTTAGTCAATCCAAAGAACGGGTAAAACTTGTGAAGAGTTTTTTGTCTCAAATGTTTCCTAAGAATTAGTTTCGAATGAATTACTTTTCCATTGATTTCGAGTGAAGTGTTGCCAAAGATTTCTATTGAGAGCCAAAAGTGTTTATAACTGTTCTGACCGTCGGATATATCCTCACAAAAGCTCTTTAACGGAGTGCTCAACAGTTCATTCAATTATAGCCAACACTTCAATTGAGTTATCATCAAAAGAAATCGGTGGACATAAGAAGGCAATAATCTAGATCATTCTCAAGTGTATGAAAAGCCCTTAGGTTTTTGCGTAGGTAATAATGATTTTATTTTTCAAATATGCTGGATATGTCTTCAACTGATTTGAATCGAGAACAAATCTGATCAAAACAAGATCAGCAAAATATTTAATGGACTTCAACTAAATGCTAGCCTTCATTGGGAATCAGTATTTGTTTTATCGCAACATTTAATGACAAAAAGGCTTTAATACTGTGTTTTGAACAGAACTGCAGTAGAGATAAAAGCTCTCAATTAAGAGCAAAAAGATTAATACAAATCAAATCAAAGCTATAAATAGAAATCAATTTTGTTCTCAATTTATGACATTTTTCATATAAACTGGTATTGCATTTGAAGTTTAAGTCAAAAACAATGAATATTTGCAAAATATGTTCCAGATGTTTCATCGGATGTTCAGGTGTCTTATCCAGGATATGAATTTATGTCAACGGATGTTAACATCCCTCACAAGAGCTTTACTATACATATTGTTCGGCAAAGGTATAGAACTCCAGAATATTTCAAATAATAAATCAATTGATTTATTTTGATGTATGAAAGAAACATATTCTGTGCTCTTTGGGGGAATAGCCTTAAGTTGTTTTCGACATTCCTTGTTATGAATTTCCAAGAATAAAAATATCAGAATCAATTGAAAAATGATTTATCTTATGTGAAAAATACCATAAAAATTCAAATCATTTCATTTGAATCAAATATTTTAATCAATTCAATTGAAATGTATTGAAACCAAAGCGAGAATTTTCGTTATAATTATGGCTTTAAAAACAAAAGCAAAATATTATTTTAAGAATAAATATGTTTTTCATTTGAATCTGATTTCAAAAAAACCAATTCATTAGAGATTTTAAAATTTATTTTGTAATAACAGTTCCGAGAATTTTAAGGAATTTTTTTTTGTCAAATGAATTGAATTTAAATATTTGTTTGAATTTAATTCAAAAACATTTGACACAAAATAATGCCATTTTGTTAGCGTTTTAATGAAGCAAAACATTTGTTGATTACATGATTTCATTCTAACAAATGAAAGAGTTTTCATACAATTAAAGAGTCAATAAAACAGAGATTTTACAATTGGATCATTTGAACATGGTCAAGCCTTTATTTTAATAAACTAAGAGAGCAAACATTGATTCAAAATTGATAGATCAAACAATTGGAGGAAAGGAAATATATTTGAAATTTAAAGACAATTTTTTTCTCGACTATAATAGTTATTCAACAAAACATTATTTTTATTTTAAACATTTTCATCAAAAAGATGTTAGTCTTGAAAATCAATTGAAAATCAATTTTTGATTACTTTTTCATCAGACGAACCAAAGCAGCCATTAATGAGAGAAGACATGAGTTTTATATGTTTAACATTACATTGAAATCACAATTTTCACGAATCATTAAACAGAATATTCTGTGTTTTGAACTTTTCTAATGAAAACTTATGTCAATTTGAGTATACCTTTGGGCCAAATAATTAATTATTGGTGAGAGAGGAGAGTGTGTGTACTCTCACTCTTCTTCTTCATCTACGGCACAGAATAAGTAGAAATATTTTCATTTCATTAATTCAGTGAATTGATTGACATAACTGAAGAGAAATCCGTTTTCCTATTAAAGGACAGAATATTTTATAACAGAATCCTAACGAAAGTGTCGTTTATATCGATTCCACTCAAAACAAGAGATAATTAGAAAACAGAGGAAAATGTTAAACAAAATTAATTACGAAATGTTTGTCGACTTAATAATTGGGAAACACTTCACTCGAAACAAATTCTAATCAATTGAACGGATAGTTAGTAAGGGATCGGTGTCTCAGACACGAGACTATCAAATGGTTCTTACAATTTCTGATGAGAAGAATAAGTCAAACGTAAACCTAATGTAAGTTAAGTTATCCATCAAATCGATTACCTCTTATCTTGTAATTAATTGCAAGAATTAAACGAAAAGTTTTGAATCCATTTATTTATTTATTTTTGTTCCGAATAAACAAAAGATTATTACAAATGAGTATTAATTTTGTAGACAATTAACACATCTTTACATCAAATCTAATGTTTATTTGACATAACATTCAGTAAATAAAAGAGTTTTTAATGAAAATATTTTACAAATGAATTAAAATATAATTATATCACAAATTAATTATCGATTTGTCTCTTAAATCAAGACTAGAGTTGATTGCAATCAGAAAAGTATTGAATATTTTATGCATTTTTTTGGTCAAAATGTCTAAAAAACGATTGAAATGAAAGAAAATTTCAGTCAATTCACAGAAAGTGGAAAAACTAATCTCTAATTGAATTGAAAGACAAAATTCAATGATTAACGTCTTTCATGTCTTCTCTGGCCTTCATTAACATCCCAAACATTGTGAGCGCCAGTAGTTTATCGAATCCATCCATAGTTGACCTCTGAATCCATTTGGGAATTGTTATCCGGGCCTATAGTTCCAAACCATTAATAAATTAATTGAAATTTACTGAAAAAAGAGCCACAAATAATGCAAACCTGACTGAAGCCAAGCCTTTGTAATATATAATCGACTCCATAGGGCTCTATGTTCTTCCCGGCCCACGACAACAGACGGACAGTTGGCTCTAAATGCCATACCTTTGGGTCAATAATCATAGAATTACTACCGAATCAATAGAAAGCACAGGACATGACTCACGTGACAAACAAATTCCCTCCAATCCCTCTGAAGGGCTTCAATTGATTCGCTCTTCTTCTGGCTTTTGTCGGTATTCGGGGAATGGGTTTTCATCGGATCCTTTTCAATGAGATAAGAGCTGATCAGTTCGTGTAAGAAGAAGTAGGCCTCGGCGTCCACCGCAACGAAGATGTGGTCATCGAAGTCAGAGACAAAAGTGCAGTCGACAGTAGGCTTGACGTCGGATGTGGTCGGAGTGATGTTCGCCTGGAGGTGCTCTGTCTTCAGCTCCAATTGCATACTTGGAAACGCGAATATCACTTCCTGTGTGTGATGGTACTCACCGCTGGTCTTAGGACTGGCCGACGCTCGCCGATCGCGCATTGGTTGCGGCGACGGATAGTATTCAGTTTGGGAAGGGATGGGAGTCCCGAATATATCCAATTCCATGACAGCGGGGAACCGATCGACGTCATCGATTTCGGTGGCGCTGAACGCATAGTGGAACCACTCGTGCATATGTCGGAACTGCGGCGGAAACATCACATTTCGCGATATCTTACAGACGGTGGCCATTGTTTTCCTCGACTGTTGTTCGTTGCAGTTCCGGCCCAATAGGAACGACAGGTTCTGTACGACGTGAGTGTCGAGACTTCCGCTATCGTTGACAATATTTTGGGCTTCAGTTGCGAATGAAATGGACGGCTGTCTGAGACTGAAAGCGCCCCAACTCTTCGATCGGAAGTTGATTCCGTAAAAACAGGCCAACGATATGTTCTGTGCTCTCAGTTCGACAGTCCCTCCGAGTATTGTCCCGTGATTTGGGAGAGGGTTCGGAAGTGTTGATAACTGGACGCCTGACACTATTCTCAGAGCCTTTTGCCAATGTCTGTGATGTCGGGCCTCAGTAGTAATGGACACGTTGTCAGCCGACTGTTGCTGTTGAGGGGCGACAACATTGAGTTGAGGGGAACCACTGCTGACACTTTGGGTCCGTTTCGAGGCTTTGCTTTTAAACGACGACCTGTTGTATGACTTCGGATGAAGAGAAGAAAACACTCTTTTACTGGAGTGGAACTGCTGTGAGAAAAACTCTTCCAGTTTGGCCACAATCTTCATTATGTCGGGTGTCGTCGACTTCGACATCAAGACCTGCATCTGATCCCAATTGAGAACTCCGTGAATGAATATAAGGGCCGGTCTTTTGGTCGGATGAGAGGACTGGTTGTAGTTTTTGGTCAAATCTATTCTCCACTCGTCTCTCAATGTTATGTCCAAATCTGAAACTCTAAACATAAGAATACTGGTCCCCATGTAGTCGATCCGGTTCTCGAGAGTGTGTAAACTGCAGCAGAGTTTGTGTTGCGGTTCGTTTCCCTTCACTTCTTTGACGGACAGTTCGGTTGATATTTGGCTCAATTCGACAATACCCCCAACGATACCGCCCTTCGCATCCAGAGTCGACCCGTCCAGTGCTAAGCCGATTTTATAGCTCTTGTGTCCACTCGAGTCGATCGATAGCCTTCCGTCAGAGCGTAAGCCACGGGTCAGCCACGAGGTGTTCCCCATAACGTTCCCCATATTCATAGTTATGTTAAGTTTCGAGAGATTCACTGAAAACAAGACTAATGTCTCCCACGGGTTAGAAGTCGAGGCCAGACCTCTAGAGTCAGATCGAGACGCGTGTCGATACACTTTTCGTTGACCCGTTTCCTGGAGATTGAGTCGAAGTGCCTCTCGATTGGGGTTCGAATCCTTTCTGATGAATGTCCGGACAGTAGAAGCCGTTTGATTAGTAGAACCCGACTCTGTGTCGGAACTGGTGTCGGAGTCTTTGCTGTCGGAGACGGAGTCGTCCTCTTCCAGGTCACTGAATATGGCGCTAATAGAGTGGTCGCCGATAAACATACGCTTCCAAATGGATTTGCGATACCAGGCCTTAGGAAAGGCTAGGATTTCGTTGAGTCGTCGCATATCATACTTGAAAGACGCGGAACCGATATCACAGGTGGCGGAGAATCGGAACGACTGGGCGACAGAATCGCCAATTGATTGCTTCCGTCCCCTCGAGATATTGATTTTGACGAACTCCACCTGAAGACTGAGTGAGTCCTTCCGGTCAGAGTAAGACATCTTCGATTCTGAGCTGTCGTTACTACTGCTGCTGTTGGCGGTGGACATTGTACTCGTACTCTTCTTCTGTCCTCCGTATGGATGGAAGATATATAGGGAGAAGTCGGCCAAACATCCGGTGACACTCAGACCACCTGAAGAGGTACTGCCGGCAGATTCAGAGGCATATTTGTCGTACGACGTCTTATAGCCATATCGGGCGAACTTAGGGGGAGAGCACTGACCCGACTGTAACTCGTCTTCCGATCGCTTCGAACTAAAGACCAAATCAATTGACGGCAAATGTAAGAGACATTCGACTCTCGAAACGGGAAGACAACAGAACCGGACGACTGTCGGCTGAACGTGAAAATAGACGATTACGTCGACAGGAAAGGAGGCGTAAGACGCGTATTGGGCCGGAACAGGAGCCGAGTCCTCACTGAAAACATTGGGGGCTGTCGTAGATGTGGGAGTTTTGGGCGGAAGTGTTATGGGAATGGGTTCGAGTGCCTGTTCCAAAAAATCCAATATATTGGGACTGATTAGTGTCTCGTCTGGAATGCTGTGTAAAGTAATCCACGCGAAAAGCGTCGCCTTCTTTGATGAACTCTTCTTCGCCGACAAATGACCACTTTGTTGACTACCTGTGCCCCCCGTCTCTGCTTCCGATCGTTGTTCAGAAGCTGGACGTGGAGTCGATTTATCGCCGGTTTGAGTGCTGTCCTCAACAGATGTCTTGGAATTGTAATGGAGTTTAATGTCGAGTCCGGGTATAAGAAAGACAGTGAAGTCCGCTATTTGACCGCTAAGATGTGTCGGGTGTTTGAGTCGATTCGAAGATATGTTCGGTTTTAATGTCGTATTAGAAGAAGTTTTTGCCAATCGATTAGAGGAACGGCTTTTGTTTATATGATTCGGAGATAGGAGTGTATCGTATGGACCACCAGAAAAGCTGCGCTCTTTTTGCATCTTTTTTGGCGGATTGTTGTCCTCTTCCTGTCGGACGGACTGCTCTTTCGTATGTAAAACACATTTCCCGGAATTGAAGAATATTTTCACATCTAATTCGAAGTCGATATTCGGTTCCGTTTGATAGCTTTGTTTGGTTCCGAGCGACCGCTCGGCCACCGATGAGGACTGGCTATCGTCGAACTCACTCGAAAGGCTGCCCTGTTTTCTGGGATCGGATTCACTGCAAAAACAATTGAGTATTAGAGACAATGGAACTGATTGTTGACAACAATTTGTATCAAACCCTTTGTTTTTCGTGATTTTCGGTATTTTGAAATCAGAGTTAGAACTCGAAGACGGCTCCAGACTATAGGTCATTGCGCTCTCACTACTGCTCTGCGATTCACTCATCACTGAATGAGTATCTGAAGCGGCGGTCGTAGCGATGGGTGAGTCCAACGGCTGTCGACTCGATCTGGGAATTGGAATACTCGTAGAAGTTCTGCAAAAATAAAAACAAATTAAATAATTTGATAAACAATTGAATCAAATGAGAAATACCTGAGTTTAGGCATCGATTCCATCGCTGTATCGAAAGATCCCGGTTTGAAGCCATCCATCGGAGAGTCTTCACCAGAATTTTCGTTGTAGTCATTCGTCTCATTATATGAGACCAGAGAAGAGCCGAACATTTTTCCGCCGACAGATATCTTGTCCTTAAAAGATGATTGTCTAACACTCGGCCGCCGAAGCTTTTTGATGACATCTCGTCGGAAGTTATTGAAGACCGCGGCTTCCAATTCGTGGAGTCTTTGAACTTCCTGTTCGATAGTGGTATGACTGGCGCCCAGTTGTCTCAAATCACTGATGATCTTCACCTGTTCGTTGAGCTCCTTCTCTATAATACGAGACCTCTTCTTATAATCGTTTGGCATGTCTTTCAATAGTGAGCCTCTCCTCAACACGACTCCCGGCTCTGACTCCAATTCCGATGCGTTGCTGAGCTTTTCTTTAGGCGGCGTTTCATCGACGGTAACGCTTCCATAATCTGCAGTAGAGATGTCTTCTTCGTCTTCGTCCTCATCGCCGGCTATTGCGGTCATTGTCTTAAAGAGAGCCGAAAAATGTTTGCCAATAGAAGTATCAAAATGTATGTCAAAGCCTTCCATTTTCCACGAGACGTTCAAAAGCCATTTGGCGTCACTCGTGCTCTGGTGAGAGGTCAGAGTTCGCGAACATATCTCATACGTGCCCTCAGACACGACGCACAGGTTCCTAATGGTCGGGTCAGACGGGTCTGGCTTCCAGTCGTCGAGAGACGTCTCGAAGTCGTCGGCGAAACGGATACACAAACCGGTGAACTGGGCTTTACTGACGAGCGAACCTCTCGAACAGGCGCTGATCTGAGTGTTCTCAAGAGTGACCACCAGTGCGTCCTTCAACTCAGACTCAAAGCCTTTGCTCTGATTGAGAGCAGATATGGTTGGGTTAGTGATGGGAAGACAGGCCCCCAAATCATCGACAGTCAACTGAAGAAATAAAGTTCCGATCGTTTGGGACCCCATTTGAGTGATTGGTTGGACTTTTCCGAAGACCTGTTGTGTGGCCAAAACCACTTCAGAGTTAAGTGTCGATCGCTGTTCGTTCCAATACTCGTAAGCGTTCTTATAGTTGAGCCAAACCAACACCGCTTTGTCGAGAGCCAAGGGCTGGATATAAACGAGAGGTCTGTGCAGTGCTATGAGAACTGCCTCTTTGTCTTCTGTGTCACTATTGATGACCATTTCGTCCTGTAATGCGTTTCTCATACTTATTCTGGTCTTAAAGTACGCCAACTGTTGGAACTCTGGTTCCGCCTCTTCGAACATCGCGTTCTTAATGAGTTGACCCAAAGCTACGTTTAGGTCGACCTGTAATTTGATGAATAGTTTTAGGTTCAGGTCCTTTGACGACATGTTCTGAACGCGATTTGATAATTGCAGTTCCATTAGTCCCGTCTCCAGTCGGACGGCACTACTGGTCGGTGTTGTGGCTGTGATTTGAATTCCTTTGAGTCTGAGGTGAAGTGAGAACAGCACAAAACGATTGCGTCGAGTCTTTTGGGTCCCGAAGAACAGCTCTTCGTCAATAATTTTTGTGTCGGAACCGGACATCTTCTGAACGACTTCATTGACTTCTTTCATGAATACCTTCTGAACCAAAAGCAAGTGATTGAGTAAATCAGTTGTGAGGCTGTGCTCGAATGAGCCGATATCTGCCGTTGCGTTCAAATAACTGCCTTTCCTCAGAACAATTCCTTCGGCGAAAGACTCTGAACGAGTGGATCCCTTCCCAGAGCTCAGGTCTTCGATATATTCGGCCGACACATGAATTTGAGGCAAATCCACGTTTGCAGAGGACGGGAGGTTGGCTTCGGTCGGCAATACCTTTGTGTTGAAGCTGAGAGTGTGCTGATGGACGTCGATAACGAACTTTGCTTTACTCCCAGTAATGCCATTACTCGTGACTCTTCCAATTTGATACTGAGCTCTGAGCGACGGCAGGAGTGACGCTCCGATTGTGAACGAGTCTAATATAACACTGAACTGAACGACAATCGGTTTAATCAACTGTTGTTTGTTCTGTGGTTCAGTCGACGGAACGGTTCCGCTGTCGAGCATATCATCGTCCAAACGGAGGGTATGACTCGTCTGCTGTCCATAGGATGAGGTCATAGTTTCGGTGTCCATCTGCTGTCGGGATAGTCTCGACGGTTGTCGCGATGATCGCAACTCTTGTAATGTTGTCGACAACTGACGACTTGAACGGGTCATCATTCCGTGCAGTGCCACCGGATGTTGGGGTATGTCAATCATTATGGGGCCGATAGTCAGTAGCGCCGAATTAGAGTCCTTTCCCTTTTTGTTTTGACAGGAGATGAGTGTCTGTGACTTTCCGACAGTCATCTTAACGACCAACTGCTGACTCGGAGGCATTTCCTCCAACAGAGAGATGGCTGTCTGACCCAACTGTCCATTAAGTGACGACTCGAACCACTTTTTAGATCCCTTACACTTCTGTTTGTGAGTAACGCTTACGTGGAATGCAGTCAACTCTCCCTCCAGTTTGAGACCCGACAGCATCGCCAGGAGTCCGACGCGTCTTATTTTGCAGACACCGAACACAACAATTGGTGTCCACTCTCTTTGGATCAAAGCGTTGGTAAAGTTCTTCAACTGATCGCTGGACACGATATTTGTGGCCGACTTTCGGTGATGCGGAAGACCACTATTTGTCGTCTTCGGTGGAACGGCTGCCGACTGCGAACTCGAGTCTTCCATATCGACGGCATGATCTTTGAGCGGCTCATACCTACCGCTCCCCTTATACTCGTCCTCATCGATCTGTATCTTAGTTTCGGTCACTCCCTGAGCGACTCCGTGAGCCAAAAGAGAGCTGACTCTTTCGATAACTGTTTTGGTCTCCGGTTTTGTTTGGTATAAATCCAACAGAAAATACATAGTCTTCCAGCACTTGGGCTGAGCCACAGATTCTCTTAATTTGACCGCTTCTTCAACGAGAGTTACATCAGAGTCTGAGTCGTCGTCGGGCATAGCGATGGCCACGTCGTCCTCTTTGTCTTTGTGCGAGTGAACAGTCAGGTGTGAGCCGTGTTTATAGCTGGCACTGGAGGCTGTCCTACTTGTGGTGTCCGTCTCTGAATTCCTCTGAGTTTTGACCCCTTTGTCGAGATTCAGGTTATCTTTAAAGAAAGGGACTCTATTGGAGCGCATCTCAAGTCGAGTCTCCTTCACGTTCTCATACATAGCTGTGAACTGATGTAGGAGTCGAAGGAGCGGAAGATTCACCCTTTGATCGATACAATTGACGTCAACACTGAAGTTGAGAAGAGTTGTTGTCTGACTCATGCCGTCCGGTCCCACGATAACAATAGAACAGACCTTTTGGTCCGTCTGTTGAGATGTCTCTGACTTTTCAAAATCTTTAACTTTTCTCAAATCGAACTCAACTCCCAGTCCTTCGCAAACGAAAGCCGAAGCATCGGAACTGTTGTCGACTTTAAGTCTGGCCTTAAAGGCAGTGGTATTCGAATCGAAGTTAACGACCGGCAGTCGATTCGGTGAAAGCATTCGCGACGGACTTCTGGATCTGTTCGGGGAATTCCTATTCTCAGACTCGACGATATCGATCTTAAATAACTTAATTCGGCCACAAATCGACACTTTGGTCCCCAACTGACCGAATTCCAGAGATGACATACTGTTCCCCTCATTTAACGATATTCTGAGCGAATCAATGAACGGATGGAATATCTCTCTGACGTCACCCATTTGTGCGATAGTCGGTAGGAAAGAAACATCGGCTGCAGTCGACTGTATCTTATTTGTCGGGTCAGTGGCGTCGACACTAGTGACTGATTGTAGAGTATTTAGTTTCGAGTCCTGATCTAAGACCGGTGCCGACGGTTTGCGCAAAGAGTTGGTCAAATTCGTAACGTTCTTCATGTAGTCCTGTTGTCGAGCCATCCACCAGTAGAGGTTCTCCTCCCCATAGTTATCGGTATTTCCCTCCAATCGATTGCCTTCACCAGTGATTGGGTCGAGTGCTATCACATTGGGATCAATACTAGAAAGGGATGACTTAAGACTGTTCTGACTCTCTTCCCGTTTCATCAAACGGGTGCCACTGTTCTGACTGTTGGGTGAAAACAAGTATTCGTATGCTTTGTTAACACCCGTTCCTATTGTCTCAAACGGCGCTGTTATCAGCGGTGGTATGACTATCGAAGCTCTGGTCGATCGGGGAAAGTATGTCTGCATTACACTCGCCTTACGCTTTGGTTGACCCGAACCGGGATTTGAGCCCTCATTCGGCAGACTATTAGTCTTCGAGGAGGGGTTCACTCGAAGGCGGGTTTTGCTATCCTCTGGCGACAACTTCGGTGCCTCTTCTTTATGAACGGCCTTATCGACAGTCAATAGTTTTGTTGTTTCGTCATTTTCTTCGGTCTCTTCATCTTCTTCTTCGTCGTAGGAATCGGTTTCAACAGATATTTGTTTAGATCTCTCTTCGAGTAGGACTCGGAGGGGGTGTTTATCTCCTTTCCTTAGGCGGAGGTTCTGTTGTATGAATAAAGGCATATACAGTGCGTTCTTCCACTGCCGACAGAGCGCTACTATCCCTCTCTGGAGGTCTGAAAGACAGGGAAGTGTTTCCGGCTTTAGATTTGATTCGAACTCATCCGACGACTCGAGTGTATTGTAGTAACGCCTGAGTGCTGTCACCAATTGACAGGAGGGGTCGTCCTGAAGAGATTTGGCCAATGGTGTGAACAGACGGTTCAAGTGTTTGCTTTGTGGCGGAATGTGAACCCCTTTCTCCTCCAAACCCGATATCATAAGACAGACGATTACGGAATCGACTCTTTGTTCCGATAGTTTTGACAGACATTTGGCCGAAAGGATGAGCCGATCGGCGACACTAATCCAGGCGCTGATGGAAGGGGCGGCAGAACTCAACAAATGCCAGTCCAGTCGCGTGAAGTCGATTTTCCTGGTGTTTGGAGTCTTCGGAGGCGCCGCGAAATTGAACCAAACTGTTGACACTTCGACCACAAACGAAGAGGAATGACTCGTTTCCACAACAGGTTCGATGTCTTTAACAAAATCAGGATTTGTTTCGTTGTTTTCGTTTGATTTTGGTTTCAATTCAATAAAGTTTTCGTCACTTCTCTTGATTTTAACGCCTTTTAGACAAATGTTTTCTATTCCGGACTCAAACATAATGAACCCCAATAGGTGTTCCTCATCTGATGAGGACCCGGAAGAGGACTGGACTTTAAGGAAACCGCTGTCGCAGTCGTGGTCTCCGCCGTCAGGGACGCAGTCCTGTCGTTGCAAAGTCTTTCGGCTGATTCTCGACTGACGGGCAGACGTGCGGTCAGAGTCGGAACAGGCGGACGAATGGGAGCGGACTATCTTGAAGTCAACTTTACTGCAACGACAGGGAACGACAGTCAGTATCGCGTCCTTCAATATAGTGCTGCTGTTCTTCAGTCGAGACAATTGCATGTGAACTGAATGGACAGATGCCGTTGCGATAGTCTCCTCAAGATTCGTGTCCACCGTTTCGATAGTCAGAGACTCGATTTCGGACAACTCTTTCTTTGGTTTTTTGCCAAAAAATCTGGTCATTAGTGCCTTCTCTGTAAAGGATAGGGTAGAGACTGAGCTCTGGTCCATAAATGTGTGGAGAGTTCGCCGCTGTTTAACCAAATGTGAAGAATAGAATGAGATGTCATTAATTGATACCGTCATCACTGAAACACATGTCAGGTCTTTAATGTTATCCAATGCCGCAAAAGATATGATCTCTTCGACAATCGACGCCTGAATCAGATTTACGTTAATTTTGTTGATATAAACAAAAGACAATAATTTAAAGGCTTTTAGTTCTTCGAACTGATTGGCAACAAGTGATGTGTCTTTTGTGTCACCGACTTTTCTATTGTTTTGCTTCGAGTTCTGTCTTCTGATGAGTGTCTGCCAGGCCTTGGCATTGAGTTGACCCAAATATAACATCTTTTCCTTCTTTAGCTTATTGTTGGCCTCGACTTCGTTCAGACAATTGAGGTTCAGGTGATTCAACACTGATATCGGATGCAGTGAAGACAGAGTTGGAGTAATGCTGTCGACAAACGACTTGAGCCCTTCCAGCGAAAGAGGAGACAGTTTTATATCGATTTCGTTCTTCAATTTGATAAGAAGTGTCAGCTTTTCTGACTTCAATTCAAAGTTTCTGGAAATCAATTCATCTGTTTTCTTGTCTTTCGTTTCTTTGTTCGCATCGTTTTGTTCTCCTTTGGGACCACTTTTTTGGCTCAAATTCTTGTCGATCTCGAAGAATACCGAACCGGGAATGAAGTCATTGTTATAAGAATCGGACGTTTGTTCTGTTGTCGAGTCTTCGTCTTTGCGAGCGATGCGAAGACATGAAAACCCGTGAGAATTGACTCTGAATTTTGGCCTCCACTGAGACTTCTTCAGAAACCAATCTTTGGTCGATATGTGCGATGGAGTGAAGTGGGGAACGGGTGGCGGAATATCCCAATTATAGCAAACGTATTGCGACAGATGTGACGAATACGAAGACATAAGAAGCGGTGACTCTGGGATTGGTTTCTCCATTTGGTTCCTGAGATCGACGAGAGCTAAGTCTTCGTGTGAGGAGAGGGCGCTTATAAACGAATTGCTCGAATTGACTGAATGAGTGTCGACTCCTTTTTTCTTGTCTTCACCGGTAATAGTGATCGACTCAGACGGACAACTGAAGTACTGTGTTGTTGAGTCTGTCAAACCATTTGACTGAATGGCCGAATGATATGACTCACTGCTGGCAATCGCTGGGTGTTGTCCGGAAGTATCGGACGAACGGCTGCTGACACTCGACGGAGATTTAACGACATTTGAAAGGTCTTCGGCGGAGAAATACCGGTCAGATATAGAAGAGGCCGACTCTAAGGATTTTGTTCTAAACACAACATCCGAGTCAGTACTTGTCGGTGAAGTCGGTTCGAAGTCATTATACTTTTCCGCGTCTTTCGATTCGTTTTGTCGTTTTTTAATCAAATCTAAAATAACTGAAGATTTCTGAACGACATCTTCAGAAGCGCTTTCGCTTTCACTTAGACTTCGATTTCTTCTGACATTTTCATCAGAAGTCTCATCCGTTTGGTTGCGTTGGGATTGTGAGGGAATCCTAAATGAGGCCGACTTTGTCGGCGAACGCGGATGTGATGCCGAAGAATCTCTTTGGCTGAATGGCGACCCAACAGTCAATGAGTTCGTATTCGTCGGAGTATTCATTTGTTTGGACACAAATCCGTATTTGAATTTAGACTTCAGTTCGGTTTTGCTGTCACTCATCGACTCAGACACTGACGGAGAGAACTGTTCCTCAAAGAACGGAACCAAATCCAGTAGTTCTTCGTCGCACTCATCGGTGTCTACTCTGAGTCCCAACACATACTCTCCTCTATGGAGAAGACTTTCACCGAAAGCCAAGTCTTTATTCCGATTGAATTCAGAATAAAAATCTGAAATTTCTTTATCGATAGGATTTGGAAACTGTTTCGACGTTTCCTTAAGATTAAAGAAATTGAGTCCATCCCTATTGTTGCCGAAGAATACGGAACCGCCAACACATCCACACTTTCCGACCAAATTCGGTGGCAAAACATTAGTGTCTTCGGGCCATAGAAACCACAAACGTTTGGTCTTTTTGTCGTGAGTTTTGAGGAATGTCTGCTGCGATTGAGTGTATGCGTCCACTGAAGACAAGAGGGACGCGGCGTCGACAAACACCGGACCCAACGAACAACTGCTGACTTCCAGCCATTGCGTCAACTCTTTGGACAACGAATTACAACGAGATTTTGTGCTACTGTTTGGGTGAAGAGTGTGCGCCGGGCTATTGGTCCGCACAAACTGTCGGATCAGCAGTTTATTGATTAAGGCTGTTATGCCGACAGATGTATGACAGGAGTGGATATTACACATCGAAAACTTGATTGGAATCAATTGGACACTAATCGCGACATTCGATTCGACGACATAAACATCGATGGCGTCGACCGAAAGTCTGACCATTCGGTACTTGAGATCTTCGGGATATGGACACAGTCTGGTGGCAGTCGATTGTTGGCAAACAGATTGGATTTGGTCGTGAAGACACTTCTGGTAGGGGAACGGCGGCTGAAGAGAGCAATCGGTTTGCAATACTTGGAGGAGAAGTGTTTCCAATGGAGTGATTATGTGTTGGATTTGAGGTAAAGTCAGTCTACCGGCGATGTCCCCTAACTGGACGTCTACCAGCCATCCATACTCAAGAGTATCGCTCTCGAGGGGACGGCCAACACCTGAGAACATGGCGTGACCTCTGAATTGGAGCGAAGATAGGGTCAGATAACCGTTTTTCAGATGAGAATTGCTTTCCGGCCGTATCTGAACGTCAGTCGATATGAGAACTGCCGGTGCGACCAATAGCTGTAGTATTGTCTCGCTATATGTCTTATGCAACTCAAAGCACAGCCTTTCAGTGTATACCGAAGGACAGGGAGGGTCTGACTCGTTGCAGCACTTCATGAGGTGGGCCTGAATGTCGTGTAGCGTCACAGAGACAGTCACCTCAAAGGGCCGGTATATGCGGGCGTCGAACGGCTTGAATTCCATCTCCATGTGATCGCTTTGATTGTTATTCTGAGCGCTTTTGGCATTCATTTCAGTAATTTTGTCGATAAATGAGAAACTATTGGAACTCAAGTCTTCGAAGGCCTGACATTCGCCCAAATAATTCTCTTTTATATTCCAAAGCATTCGTAAGAGAGTACCGAACAGACCGATAACCGACGGACCGATTTCCAACTCAACCGCTATTAAGTCCGGTTCGAGAGACAGGGGGTCGAAGTCGTCCGGCGCTGAGTACAGGTGTTTGGGGGAACGGTTTGGACGCATTGGCGACAATAATATCTCTTCCAACTCAGGAGTGGTTATCTCAGTCTCCTTGTGATTGAATGTTTTGGGAGGCATTGGCCAATACTTGTAGGCTATGCTGAGCGCCACAATCGGCGCTGTCCAACACTCGTACCAATGGTTTTCCCGACTGACAGCATTCCTCCACTTCCTGTCATTCGTAAAAAGTTTTGATTCGTTTATAGTATTGCCGTCTCTTGAGGTGATCCGGGCGTAGGTATGGAGGGCTTCAATGATATCCCGATGAGTGTTGGATTCGGGCAAATAGAAGGCGGCCTCTAAGCTCTCCCCTTGAATCCAGATCTTTATGTCGATATTCGGGGGCAAAAACTCAACGAAAGGTAAGTCGAAAGTCATGTCGAATATCTCCCCACAGATGGCCAGCTGTGAGTTCTCCCCATTGAGACCCGTCGAGCAGTCGATCCAATTGTATTCATTGGCGAGAGTTAGTAATTCAAACTCTTTGAGTACAACTGATATCTTGCAGGTGTAGGGAACGAACTTCAATATGTCTGGTCTGGCCTTTCCCGCCCAGTCCTCAATCAATGCCTGGAAGAACAGTTTGTGCGCATAAATCAGGTTAACCGTCGCCTTACAGCCGGTCAAAGAAATTGTCCACAACTGGTGTTCGTTCCAAACCCTCGGGTAAGCGATCTTCACATCGAACTCAAGGGTTTCGCTGACAGCCAGGGATCGGAACTGAAGACTAGTGGTGGCGTCCAAATGCATTATCTGTCCGTTTATATGAGACGTATAACCCGTTTCTGAGTTAATCCACGGAATGGTTATCTCTAAGTAAGATCCGGGACCGGCGTTCACGTGGAGAGCACTCGTCTCCTTATTCTTTGAGAAGAGGACATCGATTTTAGCGTCAGATAAAGTACTCAAACGTACGTCAAATGACTCGAATTGACGCCTTTCCCCCGCTTTCGGTCTTTTATTGATTTCCATTGGCTTATAGTCCGACGGATAAAAGAAGTTATATAGAAGTTCTCTCTGGCGGTCAGCCCACGGGCCGTAACTAAAGTCCGTTCCTTTTCCACATTTGATGACCAGACCCCAGGCGGGAGACGTGAACTTTTCAACAATATCTCCGTTCGCGAGCTCTAACTTTTCGGGACTGTCTGAGGCCAGACCCGGTTCGTCCTGATAGTAGTAGACATCGATTTTGTTGCTCTGGAACACAACAAACCCCTCCCCCATGAAACGGGGCGGTTCGTCCCTAATGCCCATAAACTTAGGACTCGGCGCCAAAATTATTTTAACGTTTTCTGCCTTACATTTCATTATATGTGTGAACATGTCGTGAGGGCTGACCGCCGGTCGGGAGGTATACACGAAATACGACTCCTCTATGACTAGCGATAGAGTACTCGGAAGCAAATGATTGCCGAATACGAAACGGCCGGACGTTATCTCTATTTTGGTGACTGGGATCAGGTCTCGCCATTTACTGCCATTCTCTTCGTTTGTGGTCTCACTGATGCTGTCTATAAGGGAATGGTTTCCGGGATCTTCGTACGGATCAATGTCTTCGTCGTTGAGTCGTGGGTCTAATCCAAACAATTTTTCCAATTCTTTGTATCTCTTCGTTCGGTTATAGATATGTAACTCAAAACCATTTAAAAGGACCAGAAGTCTGGCCTCAGAGTTGGAAAAGTCTTCTTTCTTGACGTCTTTAGGGACGTACGGCAACCACCACCTGAAGACAAACCTACGAATAGACACCAATTTTAGACATCAATGGCGTGAAACCCAATGGCAATACATACCATCCGTCCTGAGTTCGGATGGAATAGTCTTCAGTGACGTAAACAAAGTCTCTGAACATTATTTTTCCCGAAATGAAAGACACGGAAATGGATCCCAATTTGAAGTAACCGTTTCTTACGACAAATCGGTTAACGATTTGGGAGAAAATCAGACCAAATACTCGCGAGTTATAGAAACAGAGATAACAGACCCAAACCATTGCTATTATCCAAATGACAAATGGGAACAGATTTCTCCAGAAGAAGACCAACCAATCGGTCCAATCGGATACGTGAATGTCTGGCGGTTCGATGAGAGGGCCGTCCGTTGCGTTCTTCACGAAGTCGATGAGACGGTTCATATCATCTCTGATTAAGACAAATGTCATTATCATTAGAAACAGTGGTCACCAGAATCTGAAGACTTACATAATTGAGGGCTTATTATCTTCCTGTCCCTTCTCAGACGTCATCCGATCTGTCATTTTATTCATCTCATCGATTGTTGTCATCTTCTGAGACATTCTGATCACTGGATATCTTTCTATTACTTCATTAATATATGAAAACAATATTTAAATAAAAAACTTTTGAAACAAATTATATTAAAACTAATCAAACATTTCATTGCTTTTCGTGAAATCAATTCATTTGAATGAATGAAAAAATGAAATTTGATTTAAATTTTTTGTTTATATTTACAAATGACTTGTTTTGTACAATAAATACCAAACTCTTGAATAATAAAGTATTTAATTAATTGAAAATAAATTGTAATTCAATTGATATTCAAAATAAAATTAAGATATTTTGAAGACTTTCGGCATTTCTTTAAATGAAAACAATTATTTGTTTTTTGATTTTCGGTTTCGCGGATCAATAGTTTTATCCCAATTAATATCAATAAATTATTATTGATCATGTAACTTTTCAATTCACTAATAAATTATCATGCTATTCTTCAATATGAATCAATAATAGATGAAATATCCTTGGTCAAACACATTCAAAACCAATATTTTGAGCTCAAATTAACCGAAAACTAATTTATTGATTAAAAGACAGTTTTTGTGAAAAAGTGTAAACACTTGTGAAGTGATGAACAGCTGATCAACGCTTATGTAATGTCTTTTATCAAAACAAATGCAATGTTTTTATTATTTTAAGTGTAGAAAACACCTTGTTCATTGTTCAATCAATTTAAATGACAAGGTTAAAAATGTTTTAACTAATTTATTTAACATATTTTGTGATTGAAATGTCTTTTTCGGTGATATTTATATTAATTGATTGACTAATAAATCAAAACAATTGATGCCATAAAATGCCACAAAACTCTTCATTTTTATCATTATTTTTAAACATTTTATTTATTTTAACGAAAACCTATTGTCTGGACAATGGTCTGGTGCCGACACCACCGATGGGGTGGTTGTCGTGGGAGAGGTTCGGCTGTAATATCAAATGTGATGTCAATATCGATGAGTGCATTAGGTTTGGCCTCATTTTCATCTGATTTCAGACAAAAATCAATAAATAAATCCGTTTTTAGCGAAAAGCTGTTCATAGATATGGCCGACAGACTCTTCGCCGACGGATACAAAGATGTCGGATACGATCGGATCAATATCGACGACTGTTGGATGGCTAAGACTCGACAGATAACCCATAGACTAAGAGCTGATCCCAAGAGGTTTCCCAATGGAATCGAATATCTCAGTAATTATGTAAACAATTCAATGATATTATGTTTGAATCAATTGATAACTAAATGTCAATCGATTTGATCCGAACGACAGATGCACTCAAGAGGTCTAAAACTGGGAATCTATCAGAACTTCGGAATGAAGACATGTATGGGATATCCGGGTCTTATAGGGTATGCGGACGTCGACGCCGAAACGTTTGCCGAATGGGGAGTAGATATGGTTAAACTGGACGCCTGTTTCACACCCGTCCACTCACTCGACAAAGGCTTCCAAGAGTTTAGTCAATTGCTGAACAAAACGGGTCGACCTATGGTCTACTCATGCAGTTGGCCCTACTATCAGTTGCACACTTCAGATCTGGTCCCCAATTGGAACCTTATAGCAGACAATTGCAACCTCTGGCGGCTATACCATGACATACACTCCAATTGGAGAGACATTTTACAGACCATTGACTTCATGGGCGATAATCAGGAGATTTTCAATAGGAATGTGGGACCGGGCCGTTGGAACGACCCGGATATGGTATGCCCTCACACTTAGACACTATTGCTATTCATTTGAATTGATTTGTTTTGTCTTAAAAAACAAATGAAAACATTTTAAAGGAATTTATGGATCGAATCGAAAAAAGTATGGGAACTGACTCTAAGACTATGTTTTAATGAGTTTTTTGAGTGTTTAGAGAGAATTCAATTAGAAATCTGTACTTAACTGTATATTTCCATTTGGTTCACACCATTTACTCCTTTATTCAAAACAAAATTATTTTAAATTTAGTTTTAATTTCTATTAAATATACAATAATTTTGTCTTTTGTTTTGACGACTCAAGTAATGATTC
Organism: Tectocepheus velatus; assembly: GCA_034700625.1. NCBI lineage: Eukaryota > Metazoa > Arthropoda > Arachnida > Sarcoptiformes > Tectocepheidae > Tectocepheus > Tectocepheus velatus. The sequence goes on from JAQIXV010000047.1 coordinate 22,311, forward strand.
ACTGATTTCTCACTCATTTGTTGACAAAATTTCCTTATATTTAGATTTTTTTTAGTAAATTATTATTTAATTATTAATTAAAAGTTTTTTTTGGAAGACTTTTTGGAGGAAGAGTTTAATATAATGTGAGAATAGACTAAAACTTTAGACTAAAATTCAATTAATTTTTTTTTATTTAACTCTAAATTAGTTTTTATGAGAAATTTTTCGTATGTTTTCTGAAAACAACTCTTTTCTGTTGTTTTTTAAGCTCTTAATTGGAAACAATGGTCTGACTGTTGACCAGTCGAGGGTCCAAATGGCCATTTGGTCGATAATCGCCGCCCCGTTATTCATGTCCAATGACTTGAGAACTATTGGACAGGAATTCAAAGATATTTTGCTCAATAAGGAAGTGGTTGCCGTAAATCAGGACCCGTTGGCACAGCCCGGGCTCAGAGTCTTTCACAACTATACGATTGATATTTGGTTGCGTCCAATACTACCGCAACAGAAACACAATAAGGAAAGCCATACCTCATATGCTCTGGCATTTGTCAACCGTCTGAGCGATGGTCCCATCAATATAGGGGTCAGTCTTCGGGAATTAGGTTTAACTAAAACCTATTTATTCAGAGATCTGTTCGACAAAATCGATTTGGGATTATTCGACCGAAACGACAGATTCAGAGTAACAGTCCCTCCGACTGCCGTACGTATGATAAAAGCCACACTTCATGTCAAATGAATGACTGATCAGTTATTCTCTCAGTATTTGAATTGCAATTAACTTTTTTTTATGTGATTTTGAGTCTCATTCCAAACGTTTAATCCATTTATTTGTGATTCCATTCAATGGTTTTGTATTTTAAAACTGTTTTTATGTTATTTTTAAATAATTTTTTTATTGGAATAAAAAGTTTTTCTAATGTTTTGAAAACAACTCTTCAACAAATAGTTGCGAAATATTGCGAACCTCTAACAAAATTGAAATATATTCTTGCAATAATTATTTGAAATTATCCAGCGCCTCTATAATTGGTTTTGACCTATCATTTATCACAAGCTCTTAATATTTGATAAAATTATAGTAATTATCACAAGTGATAGAAAAATGGCCATGCTTTATTAACATTCTTCAATTGAAAAGCTGCTAGTTTAGCCTTCAAAATAGACCCTGGAGTCACGGCAATAGATTAATTTGCCATTGAATCGAAATGTCAAACAATTTATCAATCAATGAATCCATTGATTCCAAGAAAATATTTTTATTCATTGAAATCGAAAGCATAAAACTTAAGCCAAAAGTCAAGGATTTGTTAAAAAAGAGTTTAAAAGTTGTGATTAAATAACGAAAACCTATTATTTAATACTCAAATCCATTTCTATTGTGAGAAAATAATTTCTGAACAAAACTTATGATTATAATAATGGACTCAATTCTCAACAAAATTCAGAGGAAAAAAACATTTCGATTGAAATGAAAAAACTGGAAATTGTGTTAAGAAGTGTTCAGCAAAAAAGTGACTCCAATTAAACCGATAATAATGTGAGACTTTTTTCTACCTGTCCTTAAGGTTGGCAAACATTTCAATGGAAACCAAAGGAAAAGTAATAATAAGTTTTCATTTTCTTTGACAACAGATCATAAGTTTTGTCAGAAATAAAGTTTAATTTTCACTCAAATTGATCTGAAATTATTCAAATTGGAAGACAGCTGTTATTACAGGTGGAAAGCCCTATAATTATCCAGGGCAAAAAGAAAAGTTGAATAATTAAGCTTGACAAGTTTGATAATTAGTAAACAGTTCAAAGGACAGGGAATCACTTCAACAGATGGAAACATGATTTACATTAGATATCTTGAGATAAGGATAGGGGTTATCTAAACTGGAAACCATCTAAACAAGGTAATTTTTTATTTTTTGCCCAACTCCTATACTCTTATACCAGGTTCAAACGTCTCTCCCTTTTGCGTACGTGATATGCACTTCCAATTGTGTATTCATTGACAACGTTTCGTGAAAAGAGTTTAACAAAACATTGGATTCACACAAATTGTTATCTCAATTACCGAACCAAAACACTTTTGGTACACAAAATGGAAATTTCAATAATTAAAGGAATAGACGGCTCACACAACACGAGTAAACACTGGTTTCCTCTCAACAAACATTTTGATGACTTTTTTTTAACATTTAATGAACTTTTTCATCAAAAGAGAGTCAATTATAAAGGAGTTAAACAAAAGGGAGTTTCCGACGAACTCTCCCTCACATCGAAGCGTAACGTTATATGCGATTAAAATTTGTCCTTCAATTGATTGTCAGCTGATTCACGCGTTTTGTATATGATTTTCAAAACATTGAAACAAAAATTTACTCGAACTTTGATTTTCATCATTCAATTTATTGCAATACAATTAATGGTTAATTAATTCAAATAATTGATTAAATATTTAATCCGATTGAGTTTTGATTCAAGCATTTAATTGACACAAAAAGTAAGTAAACAAAAACCAAATCCCATTGAATTCAAAAACGACCGGAAATTCAGACCATTTTTTGAATTGATTTTTCAATTGAACTAAAAATCAGATAATTAGGTGAAACTCATGAGTCGACTATCAATTAGTGATCTTATCATAAAAAACACTTCAGTTTCGCAATAAATGAATGGTTTTTAGAGACAAAAGTTTTTTGTTACAAATATTTGAAGAAATCAATTGATTATCAAAAAAATTGTTTTCATTTGAAATCAAAAACCATTTCAGCCTTTAATTGATTTTTATTAATAAACTTTTGATTTCTAATAAAAACTCTTTAATTATCTCCAAATAAAGAGTGGAATGGCTTTAAGGACAGGCCTATCGATTGCCTACAGAAGTGTTTTGAAGCCATCGTTACTCCAGAAGAATAATAGCCTTTGTTTTCGTTCACTGAGCGGTGAAACGGGAGAAGACATTAAGACTAAAATCGATAAAATGGTTGAAAACAATAAAGTGGTTGTCTTTATGAAAGGCGATCCCCAACAGCCCCGGTGTGGGTTCAGTAACGCTGTCGTACAGGTATTTGAGGCAAACAATTGGTTACAATCAGTGATAAACCCTTTTCGAAGCCAAACCTAAGATATGTTTTTCTCATTTCATATGATTTTGACAAAAATGTGTCAAATATTTTGGTCGAAAAAAACTTGTGATTGACTCCAATTTTAGAGCAATTATTCCCATTTAATCGCATCAATGGTTTTATTAACTCTAAATAAATACCTATTTTTATACTCAATTGTCAGGTGTTGCGAATGCATGGCGTCCCGTATGAGGCACACGACGTCCTCTCCTCTGAAGACCTCCGGAAAGGTATCAAAGACTACACTTCGTGGCCAACGATACCACAAATCTTCATAAACGGAGAGTTTGTCGGCGGATGTGATATACTTCTGGAGAAACACCAAAACGGAGAACTCATCGAAGACTTGAAGAAAATTGGTATCAAATCAGCACTTCTTGAGGAACAGATCCAAAACGAAAACAAAGAAAAATAAATACATAAAACCTATCCTTCAGTAGAGTTAAGAGAAACCAAAAAATTATTCACTTTTTTAGTCCGAAATTAAAATCTATTTAATTAACGAAAGGCTTTGAAAATAGTTATTGTTTTTAAATATTCATAAAATAATAATAAAATTATATATTTTTTTCTTCATTAAAAATATTTAATTAATTTTAAAAACATTTCAATCGATTCAACAATTTTTGGCCGAATTAGCGGTCGTTCCGATCAGTGAGAGTTGACTTGAGGTACTTTACGTCGGTTTTTGGATGTCTGTCCAAGTTATGACCTCAATTAAATGAATTAACTCACGATTGGAGTAGATGTCCAAAGTTCTAATGTATCAAGGTGCTGAATGATCAAGATTATTTCCAAAAATGACCTTTGACAAACTTCAATTTTGGCCTCTTTGCTCACATGTATAGGTTTCAAAGCATAAGATCCATGGCAATAACCTCATCAAGGTCATACAAAGTTAAACATAGTATGCAACTTGGTAAAACTTAGATTGACATTTTACGATTTAGCTTGATCAATGAAGCTTGATAACTCAATGATCAGATTACAAACCGTGAATCAGAATCAATAGAATGATATTTTTAGCCAACATTTGGATTCAAACGATAAGAGGATTACTAAAACATAATCTCTTTTTTCAATTATTTCAATGAAATTGAGTGCCGGTACCCAACCGTATGGCACTCGTCCTAATGTTATATGACTTTCCTTTTCATTGATTTTAAGAATAGAATTTGTTTCGCTATTAATGTATTCATAACTTTTGTTAATAACTTTTTCAAATACTTTTTTGAAACTATAATTTTGTTTCGTTTCCATTCAATTCCATTTGAATCCATTGGATTGAGTTCCTGTTCCCAAACAAATGTCCTTCCAATCGCTCAGCACATGAAAGCACAGCTAAGGACCTCATATACTCTTTTGTAGTGAAACTATTTCAGCAGAAAAAAAGCAAATTAAATAAAAAGCCTTTAAATTGAAACTTATTATAACAAATGTTTTTTCATTTAATTAAATGCAAAACTAATTAACAATTTTGTTGTAAACTCTTTTGACATCGGATTCACATTTGTCTCAATTAAAACTATTTTCTGGATATGACCTCAAACTCAAGTATTCACTCGATTTTTGTTTAAGTCTTTTGTTTTGCATGAAATACAACCAAATTGTATGACAACTACTCCTTTAGATTCCTGGCATTCGCTGAGAAATTTTGGTAATTACTATCGAAATGAGATTTTTTGGGAACAAACAAAAGAAGAGTCGATTCAAAGAACATAACAGACTATTAGACGAACTCAAACTCAAACCACAATTGAGTTTAACGTTATTTTTCTCTGAATTTCAAGAAAACCAATGATTGAAAAAAAATAACTTAGAATTCAATGGTTTTAAGAAAAAGTATTTTCTTTTGATAGCCTTTTGATAGACATTTGATTTTATTGAGAAAAATAGTTTTCAACAGAAAAACAATTATTTTCCCAAATAATTGATGTGTTGTCTGAAACTCAAGGCTTTTCAAAAACATTTTTTTGAGTTCAGACACAAAAATCTCTTTCAATTCAAAAAAGAAATAATAAAAATGTATTTCAATTCGGAAATTAATCTGAGATTTAATCTGAAAAATGCCTTAAAAAACAAAATTGAATACTATTTACAGAATACTAATGAAATTATTTGCAAATATTTTATAGGAAAACATATTATATGTGAAGAGAATACGAATAAAAATATATAAAATCTTATAAAAAGGGTTTTGAATATTAAATTTCGAGCGTTTTATCAAATTATCAAATATTCAAAAAACATATGAAATGATTGAATACACGCTTTATATGACATTTTGAGTTAAAAATTTATAAAAAACAATATTTCATGAAATTTGAAAATGAACTATAAATGGGTAAAACATATCAGCATTCACTGGATTATTCCTTTTCCTTATTTTCTTTATCTTTTTTGCGCTTTTCTTTAGTTTTACGGTCTTTCGGAGCGCCGGCAGAGGAGTTGGACCCAAATTTGTTAAAAATTTTCTTCAAATTTGTTGTCTTTGTCTGTTGTTCTGCAATAAATTTGTCCAAATTCTGTGTAAACTCCTGTAATCCCATCTTATTCTTGGATACCGTGTCCTCAAACTTCTTAACCATAGAATTGAGTTCCGTTTCAACGAAAATCTCTTTTTCTTCGACTCTGTAATAGGTTTTTGAGACACAAGAGAAAAGACGAATAAAAATAATTGCAATAAATATAGGCTTCGAATCGAATGCATATATAAACGACTGACTCGTTATATACGGGCTATAAGTCGTTTAAATAGAGAAAATAAACAGAAAATTGCTTTAAAACTCTTATTATATATAAGAAAATGGAGACAAGTATTGCGATAAATGACTGACTGTTTTCTTAATTCCTGTAAATTTTGTTTCTCTTCGCTTTGGGTTCGTTTGGTATTGCCATCCAATTGGCTCAGCATTTGTCGGGTTCGGTCGCAATCGCTTTGAAGTTCTCCTATTTGTGAGACCTGTTCCTAAAAATACATTCAAAAGAAAAAACAATAATAAGAATTATATAATAAATATAATAAACATTTGACGAGAAATTGAATAAATTGTTATTATAGGCGACTCTTAGAGAAGTAATAACTCATTCGTTATATTCATAACAATTAAATCAAGTCATGAGAGAAGGAATTGCTATGAATTGCACTAAAAAACAATAAAAATATATATAAACCAAAAGCGGATTAAAAGCTAAGCGTTTTAGAGATACTAATAGTAAGCTATAAAACAAAAATCTATCGACAAATTATAGACATTATTATAGATTATAATAAAAATAATGAATTTTTTTATTGGTTTTATTACTAACTTTACGCATAGTTTCCGACTCAGACATGAGTAGTGAGACCTGTTTCTCATTGTGTTTCAATTGTTTCTCTTTTTCTTCTATTAATAAATTCAATTCATTGAGTTTGTGGTGTTCGCAGAGAGTCACACATCCCTGCAATGAACTCAACTGTTGAACGATCGCTATTTTCAGTTCATGAACTCTATTAGAGAACAGTTTCTCCAATTCGCTTATATTCGTCCCATTGGTCTCACCGTTGATGGCCTTAAACTCATCCAATATTCTGTTCCAATCACTTGAGGACAGTAGTGACCGAAGAGTCGAACTATAATTATTCATAACAGGACTCTCCACCAAATCAGTCATAGCAGTGATAAATGAGTCCAAATCCGAATGCATTTTACGAAAGGTGTCCTCATATTTGCTGCACTCGAGTCGCGTACCTCTGATAGACTTCTTGATGTCTTCAATAATACCGAACTCCTGTTTGATCTCTTCCTCCAACTGTTGTTTCCTCTCTTTAGCCAAAACGGCTTCTTCTAAACCAAACTCCTGTTCCTCGACCTGTAGTTTCAATTGTTTTTTCTGTTCCTCTGTTTTCTTAATTGTGGCCAACCTTTCGGTCGACTCTTTGTCTAAATTCTCTAAAATGTCTTCATTTTCCTTATAATGAGCTCTCATTTCACTCATATACTGGTCGTAGTTCTTAATGTCCGACTGATAGGTCTGTAAAGTGTTTGGCATATCTTTAATCTGTTGTATGTCTTCTTCGAGGCGTCGGACCTCCTGTTCGAGGCCTTCCTGTTCGTCGACCATCTGCTCGAAGTCGTCTTCAGTGCCATAAGTTTTGACGAGTAGGTCCTGGAGGTGACCGTCGATCTGATCCCCGTCTAAGCCCTCGGAGTTGGTCCGCAAACAGAGATTAATTAATTCAGTCTTAATATCGATCTCTCCCTCGAAGTTGGGATAAAAAGTACGAATCGGATCCATATTTATGTCATACTATAGTAAAGGCGTATATAAAACAAAAACCAAAGACAAGAAAAACAAGAATTAATAAAACGAGAAGTCATTCTAACTCTCAATGAATGTCAAGTTATTCAGAAATTCAGACAAATGTGAGACAAATGTGAAAAAAATTGGCGAAACATAAGTTATTAATGGAATAAATCTTTTCCTTTCTTTTTGTTTTTCTGTCAAAAACTTGTCATTCATTGTGAGGTTTGATGGGAAGGGGTTCGACAGGGCTTACAGTGAGAGAGTCTACGAGCCATTCAAGCATTCCTAATACGCTTCCCAGAGCTCTGCCACTCGTGAACGAAACCAGATCTGACTTTTTCACAGGAAATGGATATTCAATAGAAACCATAACTTTAGGTATTTCCACATCCATTGGAATTATTTTGGCTTTTATTCCAAAACAACAAAACAAAAACTGAATCACAAACAAAAGAGTCGATTAAATACATCAAAAACTCATTAAAATCAAATCAAAATTTTATCCAAAACTAGAGAACAATTAGAGAAAACAATAATTACTTCAAATATCTTTGAAATCTCGCCAACAGTGGGACGTGTCGCCAATGTTTTGCTTATGGGGTTCGGGTATCCATTCTCTGTGAGAAACGCAATCAGTTTAGTCACACACTGTCTCTGGTATTGTGAGTCAGAGAGGGGTCGACTGTCTTTGATGTGACGATTGCCACCAATACTCGACCGACGGTTAGACTGTGCGGAGGACACAGAGTTTGGCGCATATGACTGCCTATAGTTTTTAATATTAATTCAATGTTAAGGTTATGGCAAATAGTGTAGCAATCGATCAATGGTTTTGTTTTTTAATCGCAAAATAGTATTAAATATTTTGTGTAAAAAAACTTATGAATCGCTTGAATTGAAACTCTTTTTTAAGGAAAACCTCTCAACACTTGAGGCAAAAGAGTCTTAAGTTTACATCAAATGCGAGCATAAAATCATGGCTTTAAGCGATTCCATGGCTTAACGTAAATATTAGTAATTATTAATAAAAAACTTATAAATCAAATGAAAAAAAATCAAAAACTATTTAATAATTAAAAACAAATGAATTGAAGAAAAAAATCAATTGAAAAGACAAACCGATTGGTGTGTTGAGGGGTTAGTCCGAAAAGTGGTCCCAACTTTGCGGTGACACTCTTGCGGGCACTCGAGAAAGGGTTGGACCGAAAGTTGCCGAACACCGACTGACGGGTACCGGCGTTGGAGGCCCGGGAGCCGCCACTCCCCCCAAAGTTTAACATCATATTTGACATCATATTAGTGTTGTTTACTTTACGCGAAGACGCCGTCGAAGGTATTGATGACATACTCGAAGTCGAACTCGTTTTGGGCCGACTCTGGCCGTAACCAGAACTCGGCGGACGTATACCCGACGGGCGACCGTTTTGGCCAAAACCGAAGCCATTTGTTTGTCGACTCATTTGATCCCCGAAAACGAATGGACACTAATTTGTTGACAAAATACTTATTAATTGTAACGAAAATGTGATTCACTTCACAAAAAAATGAATGAAAAACAAAACTCACGTAAAATAGTATTAAAATAAATTAAATTAAAATCCAATTGAAATCCAATTGAAATCCAATTGAAATCAATTATAAAATAAATTGAAATAAAATTAAAATCAATTGAATTATTGGAAAACCAAAGCAACGGTTCATATGTTTTGTACTCAAATTCGTTGCGAAAGACCTGATTTGGCGCCAAACCAACCAATCGTTGAGTCCATTACTTCTATGTTCACAAATAACGTATATAACAGTCAGACACCCATTCGACCCATTCATAGGAAAACACTGGAAATGATTCTCAAATAAAATTACGTCATTTATGAGTCATTTACTCACCAACGTTGTGACGGAGAAAACGAGACCTCGATTTTGACACTTCAATAAAACCATTCAAACATTTCTAATGTTTTGATACTTTTCTATACATATAATAATGTAATATCACATCAAACTATGTATTGAAAAGTACTAATTAAGAGAATTAAATAGCTTTGTATTAAACCATTACGTAATGGTAAACATTGCGTACATTTGTTGAGTTATTTTTGTTTACATTAAAAATGAATGAAATTTAAGTTAAAAACAATTTATTAATTGAGTTATTGTTTCACTAAATTTGGATCAATTCTTGTGATTAAACATTCATTTGGATTAAAGACAACATTTTATCTCTATTTTTGATGATATAAATGGATTTAAAAGCAATGAAAGATGAGGTCAACGATGAGATGATTGACAGCAATAAAGACAACAATAAGTCGGAAGTGAATCAACAAATGACCGCAAATCAGATCAAAAGTGGAGACCAAATGATTGGACATCAAAATCAAAGTACAAATCCAACGACAAATCAAAGCAATTCATCGCAAAATAGTAGTAATCGTTTGAAAAGAGGCCGAAAAAACCGTAGAATCGGCGGTAAAATCGATATGAGGGCCAAACTCGAGAGGAGTCGACAGTCCGCCAGAGAGTGTAGGGCCCGGAAAAAGCTTCGGTACCAGTATTTGGAGGATCTGGTCGTCAAACGAGAAACGGCTAATATTGCTCTCAAACAAGAGCTCAAATCGGTATCTATTCCTCAAATACATTGAAATATCTGTCAATCAATCGATAGTTTTAACTGAAATTGAGTCAAAAAATAAGTTTAAAATCTTGTCTTCAAATGACTTTTATTAACAGATTCTGAGCGGAACTGGAGTTTCAAAGAAATGTTTGGAAACTTTAAACTAGTTTTTTGGCGAAAAACTACTTTTGGTTTTTGTCTTAATCTTCAGTTGACTTTTGGTTTACTTTTTTTGTTTGTTTGTAAAACTCTTTTTGTTTTTCTATTTTTTAGTTTATATTTAATTGAAAAATAAATTTTGTCTCTATTTATAAGAAATATATATTAAAATCTATTATCAATTGTTTCGATGAAAAAAAACAGTGAATAAAAAAATTATATATCTTTTGATTATTTTCTAAAAACAAAACTAAAAATTGAATAAAGGGTTTGGTCTTCAATACAACACCCAATTGAATGGCATTTCTATTGAATTCTCAAAAGACAAGAGATTTTCAAATCAAAACTGAATCAGAACTGCAGTCAAACACCACTTCAATGATTTCAAGACTTTATTGAATTGAAGACACGTTTCTCACGAATAGGAACGGAAAGCCATTCCTTTTGAACAGTCACTTATCTGTTCGGAAAAATACCCACAAAACTGGATAACGATTCTCTTACTATTCATTTGCGAATCCATTGATATATATATCTAAATATATATATAAATATATATTCGGCGATGGATTTGCTGAGAATTAGCGAACATTTGACTGAAATTTTTGTTTTTTATTTGTGAGGTTCGCTTCACTTAATGGCACTTAAAGTGGAAGATAAGCACAAATCGTGACGTAAATCGACTTTTTTATAACCCAAACACAACAGAAAGCCATCCATTCATTTCCCATGAGTTCCAGTGCCAGCTCTGGAAGAGTCTCTCTCACTGGCGAAGGCAGGGGTTTCCTGATTAATATCCTTCCTTTAAATCCGTTGTCGACTCCGAATATTAAATGCCGTTTATATGGAAAAGGCAATTACCAAGACACTAATTTCTTATTTACGGTTACAACAACAGTGATAAAACAAAAGTACCATGACCAAATCTTTATTGAACTTGAATCATTCATTGAAAAAATTAGTAAAAAGTCATCTAAAAAAAAGTTATATAAAAACAGTAAAATTGGACTCAAATATAATCGATTATTACAATTATAGGTTATATTATAATAGAATAATTATAATGATCTGCAAAATATGATCAAGCTTAAAAAAATTCTCATCTTTTTGCGTTACTTTGAATTGAATTAAAGATATAAAAACTCTTATCAAATATTTTTTAGGAAAAACATCACTAATTCGTATTTCGTATAATATATTTATGTTTGGTATAGTTTTTATGATTAGTTCACTAATAATAATAATAATAATAATAATAATTATAATAATAATAATAATTGTAATCATATATAACACATGTTTTTATAGGAATTGTATCAATTGTTTGCAAAAATTACATAATTTTTATGTTTTGTTTTGTTGTTTCACAACACAAAACACACTATAAGTAAAAGGAAAAAGGGTTTTGTGTTATGACATCGATTTGTATGAATGGATTACTATAATTCACTTTTCACTCGAATAAAAAGAAAAAAGCGGAATATTAGCTGAAATTTATCTGTTTTTTTCAATACAACACTAAACTGACACTGATATCAGTTATTCTGATCAAATAAACAAAAATTACAATAGACTCAGTTTGGGAGTGGGCTCGCGGTAGACCTCACCAGTGATTGGATTGCGACGAGCGTCTAATAGAACGGACAAATCAATTAAATAAATATTTGTTCTTGTACATTTGCAACCAAGCCTGGCTCTAATTTGGAGACATTGGTCAAATAGATGTGGGTTATGTGAGGTTAGATGTTTAAGCAGTTGTTAGTTGTTAGCTAGGTAAAAAAGATACCGTTACCATTGACTTCACTTACAGATGACTTTTTCAGCTTTATTTCCGATTATTCCGTTGGAGTGACCGTTAGTGTGTTTGGGAGTCGTCGGCGCCGATTCGTATACCTCTCCCGTTATCGGATTGCGACGGGCGTCTGATCACACAATTTAAATAGATAAGTTACCAGGGAAAAACAAAATAATAATGATCGAGTACAATTTAATTTGCACATTACAGCAATTCTATTGAAATCGAAAGTCTAATGGAATTCTCAGAATTTTTTCAGTAAAATTGTTTAGGCTTTGAATTATCGAGAAAAATGAGAGGGAAATAACCTTTTCCTAGTAGAGGGGAAAGGGAGGGGAAGGATACCATTCTTTTTTATATATAATTTTCCTTAATTGAAATTTCCTGTCTATTTAATGTCGAAAACAAAATCATTTGATTGACTTACAGCTGATTTTTTCGGTTTTCGGAGTGACGTTAATAATGCCGTTAATATTGTGACCATTCATTTGTTTGGTAGGAGTCGTCGGCTCGTCGTATACCTCTCCTGTGATCGGATTGCGACGAATCACTGAAAATCATCGATAATTCAAATGAATACATAATTAATGAAAAGTTTTTATAGTATTTGAAAAACTGTGAAAACAAACCGAAATCGTATTTCTTGACAGACGCCGATCGGACCAAACCTGCCGTTCCGTTGACATTGTTTTCGCTGAATATATTGGACTTCATTCTGTCGACTACTCGCCGACGGGGAGACTCCGGTTCGGCTCCGAAAAGACGGTTCTTGGTGTCCTCCTGTCGGCTGCCCCGACGACTAGAGGAGGCGCTGGACGGAGGAGTACTGCACTCAGACATTGAATCGCCAAAGAAGTGGTGACCGTTTGTGCCGTTGTTTATGCCTTTGATTGGAGTTGTGGGAAGGGATGACGACGACCCAGAATCGATCGAATTCAAGTCTGAGCCTTGAGAGCCATTGACTCCATTGCTGACAACAGCAAATATATTACTCGACTGTCCTCCCGGAGCCTGAATCATCCTTTTAATGAATTGCAGACAAAAATCATTAAAATGATATTTATTTTGGCTAGGGTAGTGATAGGACAGGCACAAAACCAAGCGTGTAATGATCCATTACAACACATTACTAACAATTTTTATAACTATTTTTATAACTATTTCTGAACTCCAAATGTATCTTAAATTTTGTTTCCAAACCAATTCTTAAGGAAATAAATTGTATTGTCTTTTGAGTTGAATCAAAGAGCAACGCCTTTAATGATAGACAGACAGACGCCTCTATTTGCTCCGACACCCCATCTCTATGGCAACAGAGAAAAGTTTATTCGGAGCCAGAAATAAATGCAGAGCCAGGAGTATATATAACTTAATACCTTAACTGTAACTTAATATAACTTTTTGGGTCTTATATTATAAAAAGAAACAGATTTAAGACGAAAAGAGACACAACGAGAGAGTCAGTCAACAGGGAGTACACGGAGTAAGGAATACACCATTTTTTTAATTGGGAAGAAGTCTTATAAAAAACAAACTCTAAATGAGACTAAAGGGAGAAAAAAAAGAAGAGAGAGAGAGAGAGAGAGAGAGAGAGAGAGAGAGAGCTATTTGAGGGATTTGGCTAATTTATTATCCATATATTCCTGGTAAAGCCAATAAATATTAGCCAATAAAAATACTGTTCCACTCATGCGAACAGATATTACATAAAACATATACTTTGTCTTCGAGTTCCCAAAAATAAACTAATTTGAGTCTCAGTACTGAAAAATAGATAAGACTGAGGACTGAGGACTGAGGGCTCTTCTCTACGAATAACTTATGAGAAACTGATGTCAATAACAATTGAGTTAACAATTGGTTTAAGAATCTCTGCTTTTCACTCCATTTTAAACAAATTCAAGAGAAAGATGATATGAGTTGATAAAAAAGCAATAGAAAGAAAGGGATACCCGGGTGGCGAGGGGTAGGGGTTTTATTTTTGGAAAGCTTAACAACCATTAAATAAAACATTAAATGCCATAAATTATACTAAACTATCAAATATCATATTATATGTATATATAGCTTAAGAAATACCTAATTTGAGTGAACCCAACCCATTCCAAAAAACTACTAGATTTTTATTATAGACATTAAAAAGAGTATATGATCAAGCTACAATATGCTAAGTAACATTATCTATAATGTTGACAATGGGTTCGTCACGAAATTGTGTTGAGTTGTTGACTGATTTGTATTGATTCAGATCCAAACTGTCGTAACCTATAGTTACTTAATGTCAGGTATACTACAAAAACAATTTTTTGGCCAATTTTGTAGACCACGAATATTTTTCCACCTTTAAATATGACCTTAAACATTTGAACTCTGGAGATATGGTCTAATATTTTTTTTCCAAGAATATAGTTTACAGCCCACTTCCGGTCAGCCCCATACGGAACTACCGTTGTTTGTGTTGCTTCTGCTGTACATCAATTGCCTTTCAATCAAAAGACTAAACCTATGTTTAGGTAACAGTTAGAGCCCAGAGAGCGCTGGTATGGCATATGTGGTGCTCTGCAATGGGTGTAGACTTCAGGTTAAGCAATGCTTTTGATGTTGAGGTGGGAGCAGAGGTAAACAAGTACAAAATACTCTATGACAATGAAGCATTGTTGAAGCAAAGAGAGAGAGAAAAGGAGCTGGCTTGTTATCCAAAGTTGGCAGTGGAAAATTGCCAAATATTGAACTTGGTGAGATAATAAAATAATTTGATCTAACCTTGAAGATGATTTCTCATTTGGGAATCCAACGGTGAACTGAGTGGAAGTCATTATTTAAATCCAGATACAAATGTTTGCACAGATTTGAGCCCAGAATTGTGTTTTTCGTTTGAGTTTTTCGTTTTACTATTTTCAGAGTATTTTCAGTTTAAAAGAGAGAAACACTTTATTCACATTCAGAGAGACTTAACGTATGAATCACTGAACGACTGCTTCACGAATGAACTGATTCACTGCTGACGGCTCCGGTAGTACGGCACTGGGCGGTGCCTAAAACTGGGCTAGACTACTTTTGTGAGGCCGTTCGCAGACCACGTTACCGAATCGCCAGATAGAGTTACTAACAGTTACTAACTTTCTGGAAAGGTATCAAAAGTCTGGAAAGGTATGCATTTATTGTCTCACTGGAGAGACCCGCCCACCCCTGGGCACAGCCGATAGACCTCGATTCAAATGTTATTGTATTGAAGTGTTAGGCATAAAAAAACGAGAGAACCCTCAGTGGATGTCAATGTGCTCTCATACTGTGTATCTCCTTTTGTCTGACTCAGACTCAGAGCAGTTATTTTTGACTCTAACTCTCAATTCCAGAGAATAATTGACTGAATAAGCACTACAACAGTGGTGTCTACAGTGACCACATCTCTATAACTTTTCCACTTTTTATCAATTGATCTAATCGGTTGATAAGAGCAAGATAATAGATTAAATTTCAAATAAATCAAGATTAAATTTCTAGCGAATAAACTTCAATTTTCTTTCAGGAAATTCATAAACAAAATCAAAAAAATTCTCAGAAATTTTTTCTCATAATTCAAAGGATAGTCTGAAATATATTTTTTGAACTTTTCATCAATTTTATCCTCAAAATACTCCCCAAGGCATCAAAAATTTGGGCCCCAAAGCGGGACATCTGGTCAGACTGCTTGGTGACTGCCAGTAGTTTTGTAGGCAAAGCACAGCACAACAAATGTTAGCCAAATAAAAGCCAATATAGAGCTTTATATACAGCGGATGATGAGCCCCAATGAGCGCATTGACATTCTCGCTGATGACTACACTTTTTTTAGAGGCTTAACATTAATAATACATTTTCGCGTTTTCGCCGAAAATTGTTTCCTATTGAAAGTGTAATCACTGTAAATGTGATTTGCGTACGTCATGTGTGCGCCCAAATCCATACCCCATTCCCTTTTTATTTTTCTTATATCGCCATCTGATAGCCGCACACACTTCTGAGATAACAATCGGCAGACGCTTTCTGTTCGAGTAAAAGGATCTGATAGGGAATGGGGGCCGACATGAAACACAGAGTCTGGTGTAGAGCCCAGAGACTGTGCGAAACGACTAATTATTTTTACGCCAAAGACTTTATTCAATTTTATTATGACTCGAAGGCAACCAAACAAACAATTCATGCGAACCAATACTCGTCTAAAGAGTCAGACCCGAGCCCTCAGTTCTCTCACTAATGACTAATTAATTTGTTTTTTATTATTGTTTTAAAATATAATTATTTTTATGAACTCATCGTTGGCTTTAACTTTTCGGCAGAGGACAGGGTCTCTGACTCTCTGACCAAACAATTTGTTATTGAAATCAGTTTTCATTAGCTCTTCTGAGAGGCCCTAAGTGTTAGGTATTTGAGAAGTTTTGACCAATTTTTCGGGAATGGACTCAAATTATATTAATTTGTAAGAACTTGAAGACAAAGATAATGTTTTATGTAATACATGTTCGCATGAGCGGCGCAGGTATGTGCATATTTATGTAGGAATGGTATACCTAATAAATGAGGCATTCCCTCAATTTGTTAGGTCTCTCTCTCTCTCTCTGAGTCTCTCTCTCTCTCTCTCTCTCTGAGTCTCTTCTCTCTCGTCGTTATTGATTGCGATGGAAATGAGTGGCGAATATAAATCAAAAGGAAGCGTCACTTCTTTGACACACGACTTGTTGGCCAATAACTGTGCGGTGCAGTGACTCCACCGATAATCATATTCGGATGACTTAATTATTTTTTTTTTGTTTCGGCAATCATTCAAATGAGGAAAATATTAACAAAAATTGAAAACAAGAGCCGAAAAGATTGCATTTTATTTATAAATAATATAAAAATTATGCGAAAAATCTTAACTCAAGAGTCGAGTCCTGTGAACAGAATCAGTGATTTTCATGTAATAAATATTACGAAATAAAGAGTCAACAAAATACTTGATTTGACTGAAAAAAAGGGAAAACTTCAATGAATTTGTGCCCAAATATACCCTCAAATGAATTGGGCCTCAATTTCTCAGAAGAAAAATGTTCTTAACATTAATTCTCAACAAATAGTTTATTATGTAATGCATTAAGAGTTGAGTCAAAACTCGATTTTATATACATTTTATACAAAAAAAAAATGTTTCTCAGATTTATACTCGAGGTATGGCTTTACACAGGTATTCAAAGGGAAGAGTTTTTAAAGTGTTTTTCTTCCGATAATTTATTTTGAATTTATTTTGAACAACAAAAATATGTTCTGAGCGTTAAAAGAGAGTCCAAACAAAAAAACAAGTTTTTATATTCTCTATTAGAACTCATTACAAGAGATCAGACACTTGTTTTGGAAGAGAGAGCAGAGCACAGGACGCATAACACCGTATCGGGTATTATGAAAGCGAGTAAATGTTGAGAACTTTGGGCAATAGTGTTATACGTACGGACTGTCTCTCATAACTTTCAGTGTCTATACTAAACCATTGATCAGTGGAACTATCGTTTGATTTGATCTTATCTTCTGTGCCATCGTTGGGCTCGACATCGACAGCAGTGTTATCACTACTGACGGCGTTATCTGTCGGAAGATCTATATTTATATCCATAGCTTCAATGAGTTGAACCCCAGAACCTGTTGTCTGTCCCAATGGCTGGCAGTTGAATAACTTGACGCTGAATATGAGATCACAAACAAAAGACATACAAAAAACAAATTATTATTAATTTGTTAATCAATTAATAACTATATTTGATATAAGAATAAAATGTTTTTAGAGATAAGAATCCTTTCAAACAAATTGACTAAAAATTTAATATTAAAAAAAATATTTAAAAGTATTTCTTTAAAACTTATTTCACTGTTTTTTATGGGTTGAGACGTTTTTCGAGAAAACGTTTGGATTTTGTAATTAATTACAAAAACAAAACAAAAATAATTTTCTAAAAAACATTTTATAACTCAAAATAATTTTCAAATAAATTTAATGATTGATAAAAACAAAAACAAAATAAAAGCTCAGAATATATGGTAAGGATAAGGAGAGTAGTGGTAGTGAACGCACCCGTCGCTAATGAATTGATTCTGTGTTAAGGGCTCCGAATGGATAAACACTTGTAATTTGCATTCATTAGTGTTCTTAACCAAAACATTCGCACAGTTTATGTTTTCCAGTGCTGACCATTCGCTACAATTTTCATTAATAATTGAACGCAAATCAGGTTTACTCTGATTTTTATCCAAATTATTATTCGGTGTCTTTCGTGACACAAATATATGCCACCAACGAGTTGTGTCACGTGAACTGCCGGCACCGGTCGACGTCAGGTTTGCCGGCGCTTCAAACCTTTGATAGCATTTTGAGCAACCATTGCAGGGCTCACAATAGGAAAGACTCATTTTATCTATTGATGGCAGGCTCTGAACCAAAGGAGACGACAATTTAGTTAAGAAAAAAAGTCTGAATTTTTATGAGATGTCAACAAATGATTTAAAATAATTATTGCTTTCAATTCATTAATAATAACTAAAATCACGGAATATATTGAAATTCTATAGAAATGAACTGAAAACTCATTTTTCGTCAAAAATAAAAAATAATTTCTTTTCTTTTCAATCAATTATTTGATTAATTGCTTAAAACGAATGATAATTATTATGAGAAAAATGATGAGAAAAACAAAACAAAAGCGAAAATTCAGTTAATATTTACTTTGAAAGCGTTTGAAATGAACGCCAAATAAGGCTTCAATTTGTTCCCCAAATACCAGTATTTGTCGACTGAAACGAATGTGTCTCTGATTTTACCGAAGTTTAACTCTTCAACAGCAAAGACAGGCCTTCCTTTCGTGCCCTCGATTTTCATGACATCAATTGGTTTCAATATTTCTCTGATTGCACTCATTGTAGACTCGGCTAACACTCTGTCCGTTCCGATCAAATCAATTTCTCAAACAATAAATCAAAAGACAATTGAAATCAATACTCACTCATAAGTCTTAAGATTTTTATCCTTCAATTTATTCAATTCATAAGCGATTGTATTCCGTTTCCCGACGGGAAGTATACCGATTGGGAACCGATTAAGGGCTGAGTGTGTGTCTGACCGCCTCAACAGACCGGTGACCGCTTCGTGAACAGTGCCGTTACCGCCGGCGATGAGCACAGCGTCGGTATTATCCATGATTTCCATGAGATCTCTGGCCTGACCTTCGGCTTCGGTGATGACAACACTGACCCGAATTCCGGCCAAATTGAGAAGAGGTGAACAATATTTCTCGTAATTGGCTTTACTTTTGCGTCCGTTGGCCACAGGATTGAGCAAAACAGTGATGTGTCGGCACTTTTGGTCGGCGCCGATGTATTGGTTACCAAATCTCTGAACAAATTTCAAAACAAATTCAGAAATTTTCGGTAATTTTTCACCAAAAATGAGTTTAATTTCAAACGTAAACAAATACTACTAACAACTGCTTCTTCACAATAGGCTCTCATTTTATGAAATTCACTGTAAAATCAATTTAAGAGACAAAACAATTGAATTGTTATTTAAATTAATTTTGAATTCAATTGAGTTTTAATGTTAAGGAAAAAACATAAACAAAAACAAAGTTTACATAAATTTATTGTTTCCATAATTTGCGGCCAAAACCGAAACACAACTGAAAAATAC
Organism: Tectocepheus velatus; assembly: GCA_034700625.1. Lineage (NCBI taxonomy): Eukaryota > Metazoa > Arthropoda > Arachnida > Sarcoptiformes > Tectocepheidae > Tectocepheus > Tectocepheus velatus. Next base: position 41,963 of record JAQIXV010000047.1, read on the forward strand.
ACTTTTCTTCCAATTATTTCTCAAGACTTTAATCGTTTTAATAAACATTTTTACAATTAATTTGATTTAAAACTATAATTAAAATTAGATTTAATCAAAAACTAACCAAAAATCAGGTTTTGTTTACAAATGAAGTCATGCCTTAATCACATGTTTTTAGGGACCGTTCAGTCATTATATCCGTTAATAAATAAATTAGTTTTTATTTGAAATGTTTTGAAGAAATGTTTTTATTTCTGAAAAACTTTTTATTTTTATTTTATTTAAAGCTTTTGATGCAATGAATTGCAAACAAACTTTTGAACTAAATTCAAATCAATTTAATAAAGAGTTATAAGTATTAGACCTGTTTTTATACCTCAATTCATTTCAATACAAAGATAAACATCTCTTCATTCAAACCGAAAACAAAATACATAACGAAAAAAATGAAACTAAAGTTTAATTCAAAACCTATTGAAAAGTGAATCAATTTTGGGTTTAAAATAGTTTTGAAAAAAAAAATTTATTTTTTGGCTTATTTTGTAATATTTGTGTTATGTCAGGAAAAGTTGAGGCTTTGAATTCTGGTTCTCTCTCTCTCTCTCTCTCTCTCTCTCTCTCCCCTATTCTGTCCTCTCCTTCCTTCTCCTCTTTTGGAAAAAAAATTTTATGCTTTGAATAATCGATTGGTAATAATCAACAGTCAGAAGAGGAATGACTGAATGGATGACTGTTTTTCGGTTTACTTATCAAATATATTGGAGAAGTGGTATAAATATATGAGGCGTAACTCCAATCTCGTTATTAGCCCTAAAATTTTTGACAGAATTTCTCTCAATTAATGCTATTTTTGAGGATCACTTCAACTGAAGAATTCTGAATATTTTTCACCCGGAGTAATATTTAGGCAAAAAGCAAGTTAAGCAAAAAAATTTAGTAATTTTTTATGAGCCACTCCACTACTCGTCTACCATTGCTCTCAATGTTGGGCTACAATTGTGTTATTATCTGAAAGGAACACTCATTTCAGTGCAAATAGTATTGCAAACAGTTCTGCGTTTTTGTCGTTTCTCTCCAGAAATAAGTGTAGTTCTGATGAATTGCTTTACAATCGGTTAAACATTGTGTAAAAGGCGTTATACTTATTCTCCAATCATTAGTCACATTCAGACACAAAAACCATTGAAAGTGACTCTTGAGTTGTGCTAACGATCGCTTCAATTGGTGTTTGGTTTCACTCGGAGTTAGAGGACAGACACTGTTAAACAATCTCTAAATCTATTCAATACGAGAATACATAGGAATAAATCGATAATAGATTTCTGGCGTTAGTCACAGATATTCAGACATATTGTATACACTATTAGAGAGACTTTGACTCAAATTATATAATGATTTTTGTCTGCAATTCACTAAAAGGGATGATTCAGGGCTCCGGGAGGACAGTCGAGTGATATATCTGCTGTCGTCAACGCTGGAGTCAATGGCTCTAAAGGCCTGTAGTAGTCGACAGACGACAGAATGAAGTCCAATATTTTAAGGGAAATACTACTATCGGAAGCGCAGGTCTCTTGTGGTTGCCGTCTCTGCCATGAAATAAGATTTCGGTTTGTATTTCGAGATTTGATTTATATTCCGATTATAATAACGATAAGAAAAGGCACAAAAACCAGAGGAAAGTCTTTGCCATCACTTAATGAACTCTCATTTTTCAAGTCTATGAGCCATAACTCAGTCCAATCTATTCTAATAAAGTCACAGTCTTTGCGTTTATTTGTCGTCTTATGCCACTGACATCCCCTCCCTTTCCCCTTCGCCACTCTTTTTCATAGACCATTACTTATTGTTTATATAAATTAAAACATATTTTTCTTTTTGGGCCTTAATTTGCATTTCCTTTCGCATAACAAAACAAAATATAAGTTTATCTTCAGTTAGGGATCGCACTCTCTCTTCACTTTTCTATTGACTCAAACAACACTCACCAGTGCTGTAATACCAGTCCTCTTTATCCTCTTACACCCCAGTCCTTCCACTATCAGTCCTTTGACTCTGAGATCTGTTATGACTTTATGGGTCATACAATTTACTGCAAAAACTATTTGTTTATAATTCGCTAACAAATGGCTCTGAAGAGCACTTTATCTGTGGTTCTGGTCTTTGTCTTCTATGTCGCCAATAGTCGAGCCCTCCATCAATCACTTGGAGTGATTTCTATCGCATGAAAGCCTCTATAAATATGGATATGTCTGTCCATTGACTCACTTATTGTTATGTAATTTGATTATATATTTGTCTGAATTGTCTATTAGTCGTTCGCCGCAATACAATCCAATTACTGATAGGGAGAGGTATACGACGAGTAGACGACTCCCAAAACTAATGGTCAGAAAGGCATAAATCGCATCAATAGAAAAATGAAAAAGTGAGCTCTGGGTCAATATAAATATTTATGTATCGTTACGTTTCGCTTATTTTTAATTATAGTTGTATATCAAGAGTCTTGATTCAAGACTCAAAACATAGTACTGGCCTTTACTATACCGGTCTTTAAAAGTCGTCTCTCTCTCTCTCTCTCTCTCTCTCTCTCTCTCTCTCTCGCATTGATAGAAAACTATTATTAAATTCATTTATCAATTATTTTGTTATCTATTTATGAATTCAGTTCAACAAAAGTCATATTTTTGTTACTTCTTTCCAATTACTGGTCATATCATTGAACTAAATATTACTTTTGATATATTGTCACTCAGTTTTGAAAATCAAAACTAAAAACATAAAAAAGTATTTTATTTCTCACGAATTGGCCTTTGATTTGATTAAAACGTTTTGATTATTCGGTTACTTATAATCAGTTGTGAAGTAAAGAATAAAATTTGATAATTATTTCCAATAAATTTGTTATCAATAATCAGGAATTTATTTCTTATTCATTTGACTTAATTCAACTTTTCTAACATTTATTTTGCGGACAATTATTTCTATAGTTTTTTATCGGAAACTAATTATTCAAAAATATTTTCGGCAATAAAAAGGAAATAAATTTTTCTAAGAAATTAATTTCAATTCATTTATTCATTTATTTGAATTATTTTTGTCTTTCATATCAGATATGAAAAGAGAGAAATAATTGGATATCTTTTTATTGTAAAATCGGTTTATTGTATGAAAAGTCAGTCCATTATTATAAATATTATTTATTAAAACACATTAAATAAAAAGCCTTAAAAAATATGTTTGAGTCTCCGATAATCTATTACTTGAGTGTAATGTATGTCTTAATTTTGTTTCACAGCGATAATCAATAGGAGAGAAGTACCGGTGCTTTCCATTAGGCCCTCACATAAAACAACGTAAGCCATGAGTTAAATAAAGAAGAAGAAAATGCACTAAAAATAGTGAAACAAAAGTCAAACGATAATAAACTTTTGGATTAAAACATTTATATTTTTTGTTAACAGTGAGCCTAAAAGGAAAGAGTCTGTGGGCACAGGAATAACACATCTCTTCCCTAATAATATGAATGTGTGTCCAAAAAAGCAAATCAGTTATCAAACATCAAACAGTACTCAATCATTAAATATGAAATATTACTCAAAAGGAAAAACAATTTTCTTCTGAGAATTCAATTAATGTCTTAACAAAGAGGTAAACAATAGTAGAGCTCAGGAATAATAAGAGGATAGAGAGAGAGGGAGAGAGGGAGAGGAACGCCATAAAAATTAAGAGAAGAAATGGTAACAAAACTAAAAAATCCTTAGCAATAATTCAGAGCAAAAATAAGCGAAACATAAATTTTATTGCAATTATTATAATAACGTTAAAAAGTATTTATAGCTAACAATGAAATCCTATAATAATCATCGGTTGTATGTCTTCGTAAACCCACACAAGAAATTTAATTTCGTCGGCAGATGGATAGGACCGGCCGGTGCTCCCCAACGGAAAGCCTACTCCCAGTTCACGATTTGTGTAAAATCTCTCTGAAATTGTGTTAAATAATAGTCCGATTCATAGACTCGTCTATGGCTTTATGTAAATGAATTTTATGCAAAGTATTGCACAACCAGTCAATCAATTGTTGGTATCGGAGGACTCGTATTGTGTGTGTGTTTGCCACACATTCAGCACTTGTTTTAATAGACGGTATAAATGGTTTCCTCGGAATTATTTTTTTACCTTAACTTAAAAGTCTTATCTGTTTTGCTATTTCGTGATTAACTCAAATAAATTAAAGTCTTTTTCTTCTTATTTGTATTCAAGTCTTTAATATTCTGTTTGTGTTTCAGTTGATTATAACATAAAAAGTATTGAAATTATATTTTCCTCTTTTAATGGATATATATCTATGAATAGTAACTAAAAATTTAATGAATGACCAAAATATTTGATATAATATTTTGAGAGAAAATATTTTATCTGACTTTTTCTTGTTGTATACAAATCTATAATTATATCCCAAATGAAGTTATTTATGAAATGAGATCATAGTTTCAGATGAATTGCAATTTTATGAGTCAATTGGAAACCAAGAGTTGAAATCAAATGAGTGAAACATTTTTTTGATGTTTTTTAATCAAAAACTAAATAACTGTTAAATCTTTTAATAATATCAAGTGAACTGAATATCTGAATAAAAGTTTTGTTGTTTTGCATTCATTTCAATATTTATGTCTTAAATACGGAAAAGACTTTCTTTGAAATGTATTGAAACTAATTGAAAATTTTTTGATTCAAATCTAAGGCATAGATCTCATCAAAACTCTCTCATTGTTTATGGATTTGTTATTTGACTGTTATTTTAATTTCGGCCAAATTTCTCCTGTTTTTCATGTTTTGCATCAATTTTTTGTTTTCCACTGTTTTTAGTTTTTTTCGTTTCATTATTAATCTTATCGTTTGTTTTGTCCATCTGTTTATCATTTGAGAAAAGACTGTATTCTGTGCCAAATGTCATCAAAATGATGTTAAAGTTTTTGATAGTATGTATAGAGAATACCACTCCCGACATCATTGCCAGCGCCAGGATTAGAAATAATTTGACACTATTTTAAATGAACAAGCAAAATAAAATCAGACTCAAATTAGTGATTTTAATCCCTTATATCCGTAACATTTAGCTATAAATGGATCAGAAATTTATAGCCATCTCTAAAATTGATTTTTAAAAGCGGCAAAAAATTAGTGTCAAATTCAATGGTAGTCACCTTTTAAGGCCTGACCACCCGGTGGGGACCCCCTATGAGACACCCGGAAAATGTAGTGAAAATGTTTTACAAAATGCTAAAGACTTTCACAAAAATCTTATTCTTTTGATTAATTGTTTTGAATATAGAATTCAATTATAAAATTCAATTCAAATAAGAGAATATTTTTTGGGAAAAAATAGCTATTTCTGCAAATGACTTATTGGTGTGAGTTGGGCCCCTGGCTATTGGAGAACCTGTGCCTCAATTGGCAATACCTGTACTGATCGGCGAATTCATCGATATTACAGCAAAGCTCGACATGAATCCAATTCTTGCTAAACGTATAGTTAGTACAGCAATACTTTCTGTTGAATTTTGTGTGATCTCCAGCGAAACAGTTTATGTAGTGCTTAGTATTGTTTCTGTCATAGCTCAGGCATATGCCTACATCTGCCCTCTCATTAGCGCCGACTTTACCTGTAATTTCATTTTTATAGAGAAATCATTAAATGATTGAGAGTTTGATTCAAAATTTGATTTATCGTTAATTCGATGAATTGTTTTTTGTTTTATGAATACCTTTTGAAAAGAGAGTTATCACTAATAAACAGTCGATAAAAATAGTTATAACAAAATTCCTATTAATCATTATTTTCAACAACAAGTTTAAGAAAATTAACTCTTGGCTCAGGTTTTCAGACAAATCAATGGCACACAACACAAGTGGAGTACAATTTTTTTTTATTCAAAGGTATTTGGCCTAAAAAAGAAACTGGTAAAATACTCAACAAGAATACAATTCATTGAAGAAATTATTCAAAAAAATTGAACAATAAGTTCAAATCTTAACCAAGTTTTACAACAATCGCGCGATTCATACAATCGGTTTGACTCCGGGTCTAATAATAATTGTAAAATTAAGATTAAAAAAATTGCTCTATTATTGATCGGTAGCTTCAATGGGGAGAGGGAGGGCTGGACTCGATTTTTTATTGTTGCTAAAGAAGAAAAATAAACTGTATTTTCCACTAAATATACACAAAATTTCTAATCTGAAGCAGTTTTCTGAGTGAATATAACAATAAGAAAATAAAATAATAAACAAAAACCCAATTCTGTTCCGTTCCCCGAGAGAGCTCATGAATCAATAGTTGGGAGCAGCCAAGAGCCAGAGTGTCAAGGACCTTTACAGTAATTGTGGTATTGAACTCCTTGCGAGTAATTTCTCAAAAACTTTCGGCCAATAATTTTCCTTAAATTATTCAAATTAACCATGCACATCAAACCCAACATCCAGATGACCTACTGATCTACGGCCAGTCCCTGGCTATTCCCCAGCACTTAGCGATTGTGTTTAAAACATTCAGTTTATAGTCTATTGACTTAATATTCGTAAATGAATTTGAATTTCGAGACTCTTTTGAATACGGAGTAAGAAAAATGTTGTTTCACTTAATTCAGATGTGGGGCCGACTGTCAGTAAAAATATAGGGAACACACCTTTAATTTAGACACAAAAAGTCCATTAAAAGGCTTTTAATAAACAATGGATTCGTTTTTCATATTACCAATAGATATGAAAAACAATACAAAAAAACGAAACCAAACTTTGAAACCATTTCTTGTTTTTTCTCTTCCGTTAAGTAACTCATAATCTCTTCAGAGTTTTCATTCAGATTAAGAGCAAAATATTTTACAAAATGATGAGAAAAAAACCTGAATTTGAAAATAATTGGAAAATAATACCAATTTTTTTAGTAAAATAATATTTGATTTTGTATTTTATTTTTCTCGGATTTCTTTATCTATTATCCGATTATTGAAATTCTTGGTCTAATCTCCAAAAAACTAATTTAATTAATAATTTTTTTTGACTAAAAACTAAAAATTTTTTTCGAAATGATTGATATTTTACTTATTTATCATATTTTTCTCATATTCTTATTGAAGGGTAAGTTGTTTTTTGTGGTGTTCCCCTTCTCTTTGTAAGATAGAAGTAATAAATGATTTTTTCATTTCCTAAACAGACTTTTCCCAATATATTTGATTGCAATAGATTTAAATTGAATTCAATTATAGATTAATTATCAATTAAATCAGTCGAAATTAATCTGATCGAGGAATTAGTGTTCAAAGAGAGAAAAAACAATTAAATATTACGTAAGTGTGGAAAAAGAGCCCAAGAGTTCACACCCTTTCAAATACAATAATTTCAATCATTTATTATTTGGATTTGAAAAAGAGATAATCGTTTGCATCGTTTTGTAGGAAAATATTTTTCTCGTATTTTCTTTCATTTGAGACGAAAAGTCTAGAAATAGAAATTCAATTACAAGCTATTGAGAAGTTAAACGATGATCTTGTAAAATTCAATTTTATTTCCAGCTTTAATTTGAAGCCATTATTTGAATTCCAAATGAAATGTCTGTCAATAAACCCATAAAAATGAACATATTTTTGGTTAAAAATTCCTGAAATCTATTGAATAGAAATTTTTAGAAATAAATTCTTTTAAAAACAAATTTTTGTTATTTTTTATTTGAATGCGGTTTTAAAAGTTGATATTTGATAGCAATTCAATCGAGACTTGATTCCTTTAGATGAAATTAGCATGCTAAAACAAGAATACAAGTACTGCAGCAGCTCTACACCTCTGCACACCTCTGCTTCTTATTGAAATTCATGTAATTCCTGTCCGTTTTTGCGGATCATATAATCTATGATTAAATTATTTTTTTTTAATGCAATTATTTTTGTTTCAATTGTCAAATATATAGAGTATTATACGATTGAAAACATATGAAAACATATATTTATAATAATTATAACAGATTTGAATTAAGTCTTTCCATTCAATAAACCCCTTCCGAGCTGTGAATTAATATTTTTTTTTCCTAATATTTATTTATTTTAATTAATGGATTTGGTTCGCAGGTCTCCCTCTCAGGTCTCTCTCTCCCGACATTTGATTTATATTTTTTATTGAAGTTTTACAACAAATATATCATAGAATTCATAGTAAATTGCATTTCATTATCGAAATATATAATTATAACTGAAATTAGCGCTGAATTGAAGCAATAGTTTTCTGTATTTAATTAGTTTTAAGGATAAAATTATTCCTCAAATTATTTGTTAATCCGTTTGTTTCGTTTGGAATCAATGATAAACTTTTGAGACAATTATCGAGAAAAATGTTTGATATGCCTATCCCTGAGTGCTTATTAAAAATCGTTTCAATTTTTATATTAAAACAAAACTCAGGCCCAGAAAAACAGTAATAGACTTTGAATTTCCTCAACAGAAAAAAATGGTAACAAATGTCAAATAATTTGAAACAATAAAAATATACTTAAAATCAAAACTTTATTTTTCAAAACCAATTAATCATTTTTCTCTTGACATTCAATTTTCATACTTTAATTTACTTCTTAAATACTGACACTAATGAGTGCTGAATTTTTTGCAATAATTGTTCTAGATACAAATTTTTTTCGATAGATATTTTTCCCACTGCTATGAATAGTTTTGAAGTTTTTTTCCTCTTCCCCTTCAAAAGGCATTCAAGTATTGAAATATTGATTTATAGGAAACTATAAATAAAAATATAATTCCGTTTCAATGTATCGATACTTAAAATTTGAATATTATTCAAATGACTGAAGACTTAAAATTGTTTTGAATTAATATCCAATTGATTTATTGGGGAAATACGGGTCTCTCGTCAGAGGCCTGACTGACCAGAAAATCTCATTTGAGTTTTGAATATAAATTTTTATCTTAAAGTCTATTAAAAAATTTTATATTCAATTTTCTTTAGAAGTTTTTGATCCGGGATTCAAGTGTCAAATCATGAGAATATGAAAATCAATTTTTTTCAATTATATTAATCATCGATACATTATTGTATAGCCAGAGTCTATCATTGATTAGGTGAAGGCCTTGGGTATACTTTGGCTTCAAATCAATTTCATGTCTGAATATGTTTGCTGTCAATAAACTATTTTGAATGAAAACCATTTGACTCTCATATAAATAATGGATAATGTATTTTGTTGTTTCAATTCCCGTCCCTTTTTGACAAATTATTCAAATGATAACATGTGTTGTAACAGAAACTAATTGCTTGATTGAATACCTGGCTCACATGTCACCGGTGTTTAAATCTTGTTTTTTCTCTCAATATAAACGTTATGTACGGAAAAGCTGTTAAATTAGATGAGATGTGAAAAAAAATGTTTGACAGGAATTAATTTCATGGCATTTGAGTTCCTATGGACTGATTTGACTCTGAATTGACTCTGAATTTTCTGACTTATAATCTGTTTATAAATAATTCAATTTATTCTTTGGTTCAGATATTGTAAGCGTTGCGAAACTCTTGTAATTAGTTTTACTCAATAATTGACTCATTTTTGGATCTCCCCCTCTATTCCTATCAAATTCTAAGGGAAGTCCATAAGATTTTCTCAACCGATAGTTGGCTTTTAACGCAAATGTTTAGTTATTACGATTAGGCACTCATTAGAACCAAAACTTAATAACATTTTTGATAATAATTGCAATTTTATATCGCAATTAAAAATAGATTCAAATCCGGATAATCGACAGTAATAGCCACGACTCTTCAGATCTAAAAACTTGATTGTTAAGAATAATTTTACTTTTTCTTCTCAATATTTTTCATGCTTACTTTAAATTAGATTAACCTTGCTCATTAATCTATTTAATTGTGGAGATTTGAATTCGAGTTTTAAGTATTTAAATTGTTTAGGAAAATAAGAAAACTTGATTGTTCACTTTAAATTGGATTGTGATGTAGCGTTTTTTGTTTGTTGACCTTGGCTGTATGACCAAGCTCATTACGACCGGCGGTTTTCCTGCGACAGCCGATAATAAAGACATAAGCCTTGAGCACAAATAATTGCTGAATAATAGCTCTGGCAATAAATTTGAACAAGAATGCCACTTTCTTTTTGTTTTGAGCTAGCTCCTCTCTCTCTCTCTAGCTGATAGCCTGGCTGTTTTTTTCAGACATTTTTTCCCACCTTTTGTTCGCTTCGTTTTGTTTGAAGTTATTTTTTGAGCAATTTTTTCATTAAAGATATTCCGAGCGTTTGTTAAATCAAAAGTAGAGATAAAGTGTTTTGTTGTAAATTAGATAAAAAACTGTTGACTAACCAGTTGTTCACCGGTTGTTGTGTTGCGCTGATCAACAGTCTGTTCCCCTTTTAAACAGTTTTGGAATTTTCTTATTCTACTCCTCTTTTTAGAGTAGTCTCTGAGTCGGGACTGAATTTTATTAACATTTTTCATTGAATTTGAAAAATTTAGAGATAAATAAATACCATCTCTGAAGCCATTAATATATTTTATAATTCAATTTAGAGGTAAACGTATTGTGAGTACAGAACCGAAGAGCAGTTATAAGACTTATAAATACTTATGAGTTGAGAGAAAATAGTTGTTTTGTTTCGTAAATGAAATATATTTTTAGTTAAAATTTATTGTTTTGGCGAAAATTTGTTATTAGTTTTTATTACTCCGGAGTGTATTCTCCCACACAATCAAAGGCCTTAATAATAAAATAGTTATAAAAATTCATTCATTAGTTATTTGATAGACACTTAAGGATTAATAGGTTCTTAGCAAAGATGAAATCCTCTTCCTTTGTGTTCACAATCTATTCAATAAAATGATAGAAAGAATTTGTTATCCAATGCTATGAAAAGATGAATAATTATTATCAAGTCTTTTCATAATTGAATTTTTAACATATTTTTCTATATCTTATTCTGAGCCAAAACTATCGGGTATTAAAAATTTATGATTAATTATGTTTTACTCAATAAAATTTGTCCCGGAGTTCAAAAATAGATTGAATTTGAAAAATAAAATAACAGTTTTTTAGACAAATAAACAAAATGTTAGATAAAGGCAAAGATTTGTTGTTTGTTTGTTTTGTTTGATTCACTCAATGAATGGAAAATTGTTTTTATCGTTTTTTATACAACTATTTGTTTAACTAAATTGTAGTATAATTTTGCGATTCACTTGAATCCAGGACAAAATGATTGACAGAAATCGGTGTTTGAATGAGTTCTAGAATGGAGACCAAAACGATTTGTATCTAAAAAATTATTGTCTTCTCATTATTCATGTGATAAGAGTTTTGTGTCTAAAAAAAGTTTATCAGATTTTGTTCTGAATTTGAATTTATCTAAACTTAAAACTTATTTCTGTTTTACTTTTTTCGCCCAAAAAAAGAGTAAAGTTTTTGGTTTTTATTCTGATTTCTGATAAATATTATTAAATATTTTGCGTTGAGAGACAAAAATCATACTTAAAATAGAGGACCAGAAGGAGGCGAACGTCGGATAACTGGTAACGTCACCACTTCCTGATGTTGGGCTAACCCTAACTGTGTTGACTTTAAACCAACAATTTTTGTCAATACCTTCCGGTCCTATGACTTCGATCTCGATTTTGTGGTAATCCTTTAAACTGATTAAACATTAAAAAATATTACATAAGATTGCAATCAGATGAATGACCAAGATCAATCGATTGGAGTTAATCATGATTATTTTGTATTTAATCTCACGATATTCCATAATTACCTAGGATCTGATATAAGACAACCTACGGTTTGATCGAATCCAAGGGTATATCCAGCGATCGCGGCCACAGCCATTGTGTTAACGTTATTGGGGGCTAAGGCACAGACCTGTCGAACGGGTCCTGACATTGAAATGAGAATAAAATATTTTGATTTAATATTTTCTCAGACTATTAGTGAACTGTTTCAACACAAATGAAGTTATGTTTGAATTAATTAAAACTTCAAATTTAATTACAATTTTGTTTTATATCTGAGTTTTAGTCGTTATATTAGTTATGATTTTATCAGAAAATCAAATATTAATTTCAATATAAGTATTAAAACAAATTGAAAGATAAAAATATAATATTTTAGAGACCTTTATAGAGAATAATTGGTTTGTCTTGTATTGAGTCGTTGATCGTCTTGAGCTGTCCGTCCAGTTTGAGACTATGCGGATGGAAGTGCATCCAAACTGTTAATCCCTGAGAGCCCCGACATATCAGATCCGATTTGTTTCAGATTTAAGACCGAAAAAAATCAAAAGAGAAGAAAAATAATTCATAAGTTTTTGTAATAATATTTGATTTATGGATAAAAGAGATGTTATTTCAAAATGTTTTTATATTTAAGTCTTATATACTTTTAAAGTATTTCTATCAGACATTCTTCTGATGTCGTTTCCGCCTTCGATGAGGGGAAAGGTATGCCATGAAATTGAATCAAATATAAATGTTATTAGATTTTGTCAGATAATTGATATCTCATAGTGAGGGCCAGCGCACGGGCCGGACAGTAATCCCTACCCCATAGCGCACCGCTCGGAATGAATAGACTGTTTTCTGTTGAGGCGTTCCTTAGCTTAATCTCCAACTGTCTGTCGGCCAAACAAGAAGGGGATCCGATCTGAAAGGACACGTCTTAACAGATTGTTATTAATAATATTTTTGGGAATGTCTTAATCAGACCATAAGATCTGAGTGTTTGATGAATTGGGCGCCAAATGAGTGAATTATTATCGGATGTGACACTTCCACAATCAAATCGACAGTGAATTTCTCAAACTCTGACAACTCGTCTAAAATCAAACTCTTCTCGACCATTGACTCCAGAAGTGGTGTTTTGGTTCGGTTCCAAACAAATCCTAATCTCAACCCTAGTTTGGGTCCATTTTTCTGAATGTTTTCAACAATATATTGGCCTTAAGGTCAATGAAAATTCAAAACAAGAAAAATAAAAGTCACTTAAAGTCATCAATCAGTTTAGGTTAGGATACAATACTAACCCAATCGCCCAAAACCTATGATTCCGATTACTTTTAATGACTGACTCTTTTCAGACATAATTAACGAAATATTTATCGAAACGCTATAAACATTCGACTCGTTATTAATCAAACGGAAAGTTATTTTTGTTTTGCTTTCGAGATCTTCAAAAACAAAGTCATCCGAAAAGAAAAACTAATAAAAACCTGAAATCACTGATAATTTTAATGGAAAAGAAAAAAAATGAAATATATTTCTAATGAATTGATAACTAATGTTTGGTTTTGAGGATTGTTAATCAGCTCTCTCTCTCTCTCTCTCTCTCTCTCTCTCTCTCTCTCTCTCTCTCGCACATTAGCCCTACGGTTGAATGTGAAGAACATTTACTTTTGATATTGTTTTCAATGGATTTCTATTTGGTTTTTGTTATCACTGTTTCTAATATCACGTCGAGATATAATGGAGTTTCAGCTGAATTCAAATTATCTATGCATTTGAAAAATTGAGTACAAAACAGTAAAACCTGATTATGTGATCATAAAAGAATAGCTAGAACTTTTTTTCAGTGATTATTGTATAAATAAAATCACTAATACTGTGTTTGACTGTATTTCGTTATGAATTATATAAGTTTTAGATTAATGTTTAAAAATAACAAAACAAATACAGAAATCGTTGGCAACCAATGGATACGTCTCTGTATTGAACTGCACTTTGAATTGATTTTGAAATAATTTTTGTTTATTTCATGATTTTTGTGATAAATAGGCAAAAGTCTATCAAAATTAAGATAAAAAAATTTTTCTTAGTTTTCATTCAATTCTTTGATTTGATAAATATGTTGAGGCGTCGGGTAATCGTCGTATAACACGCTGTGATATAGTGATGAGTGAATTTCCCAACCCCTGAATATATCCATCTCCTGGTCTAATAACTGTCTGCAAAAGTATTTCTCATTTAATGAAAAATTACAATAATTTCAATGAAAATTCAGATTCGCCTAAAACTCTGTCAAATAGTATTCGCAATGGATTTGAGATTTTCTTCAATCCATTTATAGTCTGATTATTGAATTTCTGATTTATTCCTGAATTTGAATTCAAAGAGGATTTCATTCTCTTAGATATGATTTATACCAAAATCTATTCCCAAATAAATTTTGATTTGAATTGAAAAATAGATTTGAAAACAATTTGTTTCTCTCCTCTTCTCTTCTGAACTGTATTTGCAATTATAATTTGACGCCAAAATTGATTATATTTTTTTTTATTTTATTTTAATCAAATAGTTTTTTCTTGTGTTGGCCTCGAATTCTCGGTCTCATCGATCTCTTGGTTTAATTGAATCATTAAATTCGGCAAAAATTTTGTTTATAAGTCTTATAGATATCTAAAATTACTTCTTCTGTCGATTACTTGAATTAAATAATTTATAATTTGGTTTAAACTCAATTCAATGCCGACTAAATTGGGAGAGGGAGAGAGGGAGGGAGGGAGAGAGAGAGAGAGAGAATCAATAGTGAAATAAAATAAAGTTTGACATAAATTTTTTTTCTCGATTTTCAAACAAAAAAATTTTTGATAACTTATTTCAAACACTATTTTTTCAATATCTCTCTTCAAATTACAGTCGAAACGAAAAGAATAAAAAAACATTTTTAAAGTATTTTTAAAAAACAATTTTTAGTTTTTCTTTTCTTTCCGTATAATTGTTTGGGAAATGTGTCTAAACTTTTTGTGTTTCAACATTTGAGTTCAATAATAAAGACTCAAAAGTTATTATTATGTTATCATTTGATAAGTTATCTGAAGAGTCAAAAAAAATTATGAAAAAAAAAATTAAATTTTATCCTAATTCACGATAAGAGCTTTTTTTTCTCAACTCAACCTGTTCTTTTAGTAATAAACCTTGCTCTTTAACCTTTACATTTGCAATTAGTTAAATTAAAATATTTTGAATATATATTTAGAAGTTCATATTTTTTTCTGCACCATTCGCTTACCCGACCCCTACCCGTGACTCTCATTAAAACACATACTTCGAGTGTTAACTATAAAAGTCTGGAAACTATTATTTTTTTTGTATGAAAAAAATCTCGCACTCGACTAATCCGGTTGTGCTTTAAAATGTGATAATCAAATGAAAAAATATTAACAATTTATTATACATTTCGTGTGATTTTTGGTTTTTCTTATTGTTTTTTCTTCTCTCTCTCTCTCTCTCTCTCTCTCTCTCTCTCTCTTCTCTCTCTTTACCGTTACTTAAATTCAAATGAATTTTATATTTCATTAAATGTTTTTATTTTTTGCTTTCATTCCGATTCGCTTCTCATTTGAATACTTAATGTTTGACTAAACGGCAAAAATATTTTTATTATAAATTCAAAGTCAATGTCTTAACTCGTGAGTGGAATGGGCTCTCAGTTTGTTGTCTTATCTAATATTTTAATTTAAATATCCGTTAACTTAACGGAGAATTAGAGACAAGTTTTGTGTTTATTAGAGACAAATCGATACCCATTTGAGATGTTTTATGAGAATATATTTTAAAACTGATTTAATTCACATAAATAGGTATTTATCGGGGAGTGGAGAGCCCTCTAAACAAGAAGTAGAGTCCTTTCCTCGTCTGATCATTAAATTGAATATAAATTGAATGTAAGTTTAATTAGAGAAGAGAAGCACAGAATAAGTTCACAAGAAATTAGACCATCGTTTCATTTGATCGGAAATGTAATTAAAAACATAAATACAGTATTTATCAGTCATTCCGATTTTGAAAACCGGTGCCTCTCTTATTCAAAATCAATTTAAAAAGTTTGAGGTCAGGGGAGAGTTTCACCTAGACACACTAAATATTGACCTATCTAATTTTTCTTTTAACAAAAATATTTTCTACTCAAATTTCAATTGGGTTTCCACTCGTCTGACAGACGATTATAAATTGTTTCGGAATCAGTTGACCTGAGCTTTGAATAAAGGTATCATTACTGGAGTCGATATTTTATTTTAATAGATTGTTGGATGAGTTTTGGGCTTTGATTTTGAAAAGCAATTATCAAAAGAAAAAAATATGTATTTCGTATAATTTGTATCGAGTTTTGTGAGAACGAAATCCGAGCACTTCTTCTGTAATAATCTTATATTAAATGTTGAGAAATGTTGTAATTTTAGACCATCTCTGAAATCGACTATTAATTCAAAACAGCGTCTAATCGTTCAATCATTTTATTGATAAACTGTTTCTTATCACAAAATATTTCGATTAGTTTTTTTTGTCTTCAGATTTTCCGAACCCTTATATTATTTGAAGTTTTTATTTTATTTTATTTGATCTATAGATTGGTATTTCAAAGGAAAACATGTATTAAATGAATTGTTTGAATACCTTTTATCGGACATACATTTTGTTTTTTGTTTCTTAATTTGCCATGCTCAATTCGAGCAAGGTTCAAGAGCAGCTTTTCGATGTTTATCTACCATAAATTCCAATCATACCTTGGCTTATTTTATTTTTGTGTTTGACTGATAAGTTTAATTGGTTTGAAATTTTCTTCAGATGTATTGATGCCATCAATAATAGGAAAGCCATTCAAAACAAAACTAATCTTTGAAATTATCTGAAACATAGACTATTAGCCAATACTTGAGACCATTTTTAGTTGTTTTTCTTGTGCTTCGGTTTTCACGAGTGATGTATAATATCTTGTTTTTTGTTGTTTTAGTTTAAAATTTATTTATTTGAGATAAAAATTATTTTATTTTATTTTCAATTTTTTCTAAAATGGTTTTTAAGAAAATATTAGTTCCACTCAATGGAGGGTATGTCCAGAAAAAGAGCTGACATTCCTTTTAATTATATCCAAAGAAATTGAGTCAAAATATTGAAGACGTGTTTCAATTGCTGTTATTTTTTATTAAATGATTACTTTCAGAGTCAGTACTCAATTCGAGTAATAATTAGTTCAGTATTTCCTTTGAATGAAAATATATTTCTTTAGGAAAGGGTTTCCTTCAGAAAAAACTTGAATTTCTTGAGTTTTCGTGAATTTTATTTCAACATATTTTAGGGTTAGTCACAGAAAATACCCATCAGTTGATAATTTCGTTGATTATAAACGTCTTGAGAGCCAACAGTCAAACAATAAATCAATTTTTTTTCACAAAATAATAATGAGTTGTAATTCTGATAATAATTTTTTAGTAAAGAAAATGCTAAAAAATTTCCTGAAAATTATGAAATTTTATATTCACTGCAAACTATTATATTCTTGAATATTAAAAGAAATTGATCATGGTCGATTAGATAAAAAAAATCATAAGTCATTTTTTGAAAAATATATTTTTCTTTTTGATTTAAAAAAATTCATCGAAATTATTATTGAATTAATATTTGACTTGAATTTCGTATTCATTTAATATAATAATTGGTTACGTTTTGAATGTAATTACAGTATTCCTATTCTTGAAAGGGTTCGGGAAACTTGATTTTCATGTAAACTCTGGTCCATTAGATTCACATTTGAAAGGGTTAGTCACAGAAAGAAGAAAATTATTTCTCAATAATTTCTTGCGATCTTTGTTTCCAAACTCAGACAACAATAATAATAAATGAATTCCTAATTATAATTACGATTAGAAACAAAACGAAATAAATAAATATTTTTTCTTACAGTTCAGAGACTTAAGTGATTCTCGAGAGAAATAAAATGATATTTAATTGGTTTTAATAATCAGTTATTCAGTCATGAATTGAATGAATAAATTATTTAACTCTTCACTCAATTCTTATGGCTTTCCTATCCGTTCATTAGGACAACGGTTTTGAATCAATTCCCAAAAAAAATATTTTATTTAAAGCCTTTTATTTTGAAATGGATTTAAAGATAAGTTTTCTTCATATGATTCCTAAGGAAATCTTTTTTTAGGACTTATTTTGCATTTAAAAACAATTTGTGTAAACCTTTTGTTTAAATAAATTATTTTCTTAATTGTTATGTAATTTATTTTCCACTGAATTTGATTTTGAAATAAACTATTTTTAATACTTTTTAGTGATAATAATAAACTTGAATTGAAATTCAATAGTAAGTCAATGAATAGTTTGACAGAAAATTATTTTAATAAACAGTTTTCTGAATATTTGAATCAATAATTTTTGCGATGAATTTAGAGTTCAAACACTTTATCTAATATTCATTCAATTCATTCATTAATTTCTATTCAAATATATTCTGATAAGTATTTCCATTCATTTGATGATTGATTGAGAATTTTATCTAAAAATCTGTGGATTTTCATAATTATCGCTATTTTTATGTTTAAATACCTTTTGGTTTAAAAATATAATTAAAACTTATTTGAAGTTTTGCTGATTTTTTTCTGTCGACGATAAGTATTTGTTATATAATTTATTTGTTTTCACAAAACTTTATGTTTATTTATCGGATAAACAAATACTTCAAAACAAATATTTAACACATTTTTACATTAATTATGAATAAAAGGTTGAAATTATGTATTATGTGCGCAAACAGTAACTCATTTTTATGCTTTCCTTTCCAATTAATATCAGACCCGACTCTCTTTGGGAACTCTGTTCAGGAAATAGACTTTCATGGGCTCAGGTCTGCCCTTCATTTGGACTAAACCTCTGCACTCGAAGTGAAACTCGGGGTCAAAGTTCTGTCTCTCCATAAGACATCCGTACGCGTCCTCCGATACGTTGATCCGTCCCTTTTCGCCGGTGGTCTCCGTACGTGAGGTCACGTTTACTGTATTACCGAACAGACAATATCTGGGCATTCGTTTGCCGATAACACCGGTAACCACTTCTCCCGAATGGATACCAATTGTTATTTCCTTTTGAATTGAAATCAAAATTGTATTTCAAAAAAAATTCATTAATGAAAGGAAGGGTTAATTTTAATACAATTTCATTCATGTCTTCGGTTTGAACTTTTTTTGAGAGATCCATAATATCCAGTGCCAGACGTGCTATACATCTGGCGTGACATTCGCAGGGCTCCGGTAGTCCCGAAACAGCCATATATTTGTCACCAATTGTCTCGACCTTAAAGGCATTTAAATCAATTATAAACTGTTTTATGTGTTCTTTAATTATCTGCTAATTGTCTGATAAATGTGTGAAATGAGGGAAAGAGCGCATACTTTATAGACATTAGGGTTCTTCTTGGGGTCAGTCAAGACATCGAAAGTTGTGTAGAGACTGTTCAATAGGTTAACTATTTTCATCGCTCCCTTTGAGTCCGAATTCTTAGCGCAATACTGACTGAAGCCAACGATTCCGCTGAACAAAAGGGTCACACATTCGTACTTCTTTGCCGGAACCGGCCTCTGGTGCCGGAGCTCATTAGCAACAGATGGTGGCAATACTGAGTACAATAATCTAAAGCAATAAAAAAATTTGTTTTGTTTTTTAGTGTCGATTAGTATATAGACTCTAATAGAGGACAGAATATTATTGAAGAACTGAATAAATAGTTTTCTTGTTTTTTGGGCTCAAAAAACAATTATAATTCTTAAGCAAACAAATGTTATGGAGAACTACACCCTTTCCATAGGGATGGCTCTGCGCCTAATAAACTAGTTTTAGTTGAGAATAATTCCTACGATAATATCGGATAATAACTAATAAAAAGAGGATTGACTTATAGTTTTCGTGCCGACAGTCCCCTCAAAAGGGATTATATTTCAAATCAAATATTTTTTTCTTCAATTTCTTTGAATAATCTCTAATCTAATGGTATTTAAAAACCTCTATTAAAATGTCAGTTATTCTGTGCTTTGGTATTGAGATGATGAGTGTACCGACCGATCAGTTTTCTTCTTTTCGTCCTCCAGTTCTCTATACGTGTGCTGTAACTTATCGGTGAGTATTTCGAGGTTCTTGGTCAGCTTGTACTCAGCCTCAAATTGCTCGGACAGGAGGACCAGATCTCTGGTCGCGTCGTGGAGTGGAATGTCACTCAAGTAGAGACCTCTTCGGTTGAGGTCATCCAAGTTTAGGACACTCGGAGAGCACAGGAATAGGACGACATCGGACTCAGAAACGTATAGCATCTGACCCTTGAGTCTCATTCTGAGCGTTAAATTCAAATAAAAACAAACATAAATATAAATTCAAAGAATAAAATTGACATGATAATCATAATAACCGAGCAATCTATAGCAAAGATCAGCAGCAAATTTAAACTTGATATTTTTTGAATAATTTGATATCTAATTGCTTGATCATGTGAACCATCAATTAAGATAGAAGTAATTTATTATGGCTAACGGGGTCTGTGCATGGTCATTATTTTGGGCGCCAAAAGTTCCCGGGTTTTAAAATACTGTAATATTGACTATAGCTTTGATTGTCTGATGTTTTTAAATTCAAAAACAAAACAAAAAATATTTGTTTTTATGATTCCTGTGATTCACACAACACTTGAATTAATGACTCAATTATCTGAATAAATGATAATTTCTTCGATAACCTATCGATCGGATCCGTTAGTGATGACAAATCAATTGAAGCCAGCAATCAAATGCCAGGTCATATTCAAATTGACTGCACCAGACAGGCCCGGAATTGCTCCAGGGACAATTGCAATGACATTTATGTGTGGGTGAGTCTTCGTTTGCATTTTATTTGTTTGTCTTGGATGGTAGCGTTGAATTGCCCCTTGGCCATTGCATCGAATGATTGCTCAGCTACTGACACTGACCTTGCATGCTCCTTGGCTAATTCATGAGCATCTGTGCCCGAATAGCCCTTGGCTTTAGTCCGTAATACGAAAACAGTGTTTATGTGCGACAATATGTTGTTGAATGTGAACTCCATATGAGGTCTGATCATATCCAGGACATCAGTCACCAGACAATTGGCCTGAGTTAGGGCTGGCAGTACTCGAGCCACTGATATTCCAGCCTTCAGTTAAAAGGATTGGGAAAGAGTTGAGTGAATTGTTATCAAGTTTTTAATTGACGCTAAAAATGAATCAAAAATTGTTTAATGAGTTTTCTCTTCAATTTTTGTTTTGTTTTTTCGATTTTTTTCAAAACAATTTTTTTGATCATTCATTGCATTCAAATGAGAGGAAAACAATTTCATTAATCATTTGGTAATTAGGACTTGAGTTTAAACAATTGTAACCTTGGGACAACAATGTCTCAACTGGCGTTAGCAAGGTTGTTTCGATTGTGTCGAGATTGAATTGCGGTTTGGAAAGTACTATCTTGGGTATTTATCTGGGAATTCATTTCGTGAATTACTAATTATTATTCGTTTGGATATAATTATGATTCAAATTTGATTATAATTTAATAGTGTTTTTGGGTTTGGGAACAGAATTAGAGTCGGTTTCGATCCCTGTTTTCGATATAATTAATTAAAGGATTAAATTAACGAATTTTTTTCATCCTTTCAATCATTAGTTGAGATAATGGTTTGCTTTTTACAGTAATTGTTTTGTTTTCTATATTCAACTCAATGTTAGTTAACCTATAATTAGTTTGAATTATAATTTAGTGAATCAAAAGAGTATTTGGACTTCAAATGCAAATCCAAACGTCTCTTAAAAATCTCTTTTCATTACAATTAAAATAATTAATGTTTTGTTGTTTTTTGTTGTTATTTATAAACATATTATTGTTTTGTAACTGAAGTGTATTTTTTGTTTAATCAAAACTTAATTAGCATTTGGTTATCGTTAGAGAGAAATAGCAAACAAATAATTTCTTATCAAAAGAGTCTTTGTCTTTAAGTTTTGATTTAGTAATCCTTTGGATCAAAAAGATATTTGTTTTGCTCTTTTGGTTGGAAGTAGACTTCCCTCTGAACTGGTGGTTAAAAAAGCAAATTCTGTGTTAAATAAATATTGTCTTATTTCGTGATTAAAATAAAATCCTTGGGTTTTGTCTGCAATACAATAGATATGAATCTGAAATGAACTGAAAACTAAGCTCTAAATTAACTCAAAATAAATCATTTTCTAAAATACTGTTAAATACTTATATAATAAATAAAATATTTATCCATTCGTTTCGCTATTCTCTTCGGAATTCAATAGAAATTGTAATTTAATTCATAGAACTGTTGTTCTGTGAACTCGTTTTTTAAAAATTATGCTGAGCTCAGCATTCAATGGAGTGGTCAGGGATTTCATTTTTTGATGTCAAATAAATTGGAAAACCTCTTAATTAATGACCGAAAAAAAATTTTGGGAGAAATCCGCCAAACATTTCGTTTCGTGAAATTCCAATCAAAATATAAGACTTTTTTTTTAATCAAAACTTTTTTTTTAGAAATTTTAGTCAATTTTTTCGACTGAAAAATGATTTAAATTTTGTCTGACATGACGTGAACTCTGGGGGCAAAAAGAGATGTATTGATTGAAATCATGAATGAAAATAAGAAATTGAATGCCTTCGAGAGTTTTGAGTGAAAATCATTGATTGAAAACAATAAATGAGAATAAGTTGAGAGACAACTGAATTGAAAATCTGATGAAAAAATAACTAAAAATTGTTTGACATGTCGTGCGAACCGACGGAACTGTGGATTAATTTTTAATTTTCTTCACAATTTTTTTTCCAACAATATTTAGTTCACTATATCTTTGATCAAAATTTTTTGGTTTATTTATGTGTCAGTCGTTTGGCGAATGAAATCTGAATTTAATTTATTCTTTTATTTCATTCATTTTATGAAAAAAAAAATATTTCTGAAAATTTTTGTTACTTTTCGATAAATATTAAAGAATTTCCCAATAATTCGATGCAATGACTGTTTGTAACACATTTTCATGTTTTATAATATTTTTCTAATAATAAAAACAAATGTTTGAATACCTGTCTGACCACCAGATTCTTGTCAAATACTAAATGAAAGGGAAAGGCTTTGCAGAACGTAAGGGGACTTATTTTGTTCTCAATGGCCGACAGACGGCTGTCGATGGGCTTCCATTCGTCGTCTGTCGGTTGAATGCCGTCAGTTAACTGTCCGACCTTTGCCTTCTGTATGATCTCAAATTGAACATGGTCACATCCATCATCTTTTGTTTTTATAACATTGACGTCCACTTCAGTTCCGTGTAGTTTATTGGCCACCGCCTGTTGTTTGAGTGTTACCGCACATCACCATAGAGTACAAACCCGATCCCAAATTGAGCAAGGATGAATCGAGAACATAAATTAACCACTTTAAACAGTGTCAGATTGATATGGCCCTCATTAATAACCAAGTTCAAAATTTTGTCTGTTATAAGTGTATTAAAAACTGTTGTTTTTGCCTCAATTTAATGCTTATTATTAAACTTATTCTGTTCTTTCTGTTGAACACAATGTGATACCTTTCCCCTGAAGTCTACGCTTTTAAGTGAAAAAATTTTCGCTTATTATTATTATTAATACATATTTTTCTGTTGTTTTTGTTTTTCGTTGAATTTTTAATACACTTCTTATTTTGCTATTAATTTAAGTGTTTTTTCGTTGTTTTTGTCTTTTATTTTTCGTTTGAATTCTTGTTTTGTTTTTTATTTTCCGTTCATTTCTATTATGTTTTGTTAAGAAATACATAAAATATAATCGAAATTCAAAAACAAATAAAAATTTAAAATCAAATTCAAAAAAAAACAAAACAAATATTTTTGCGGAAAAAAACTAATAAGAAATGAAATTTAAATTATAAAACACAACAAAATTCATGAATAATGAACTTATGGTCAGAATAAATAAAAATCTGTTTTTATTAATTGAGTGTAAAATTAATTATATTAATTTGGAATCACCTTGACAATTCCGATCACAATTGGTTCGAGGCCTTCCCTCTCCGAATAGTAGTGAAGTATGAGAGCGCCGTCTGGTCTTTCTGTGCACCTGAAAGATGGGGCTCTCATTCCCGGATAGATTGTCGCCAAATGGTCGTGAAGTGCGTCCAAATTTTGTAGGAAATCTCTTGGGGTGGCTCCCAATACTTGCAAGATGCTCTCATAACCAGACTCTTGGCAAAAGTCGAAAAACATTCCGCCAAACATTTCCAAGATTTCATTGGCAGGTATTTCTGAAAAATAATTTGAATAAAAATCATTAATAAAACAAAACTTTCTTTTCATAATTATTTAGAGAATTAGGACTCGAATCATGAAAATTGTTTTATGATTAATGAGGTTTCACTCATTTGAATAAAAAGATAATTTTCTCAAAAATTTAATATTATTTTTCTCTTTTCTTAACAAATTTGATACCAAAACGTGATTTTCATTATAAGAGTTGTTTTGGTTTCAATCGATTTTTAATAATCTTTTTTGTTTTTGCGGTCAAACTCTTGACTCTTAAGGCAATTACTTAACACTCTTTCCGCCGCTTCGACCAAATTGTATGTAATCTCGTCGTCGTATATGAGTCGAACCAGGAATGAGCCCTCCATTTCCACTTCGGCCTCTTTCCTAATGCATACAAATATCAAAACAAATTGTTATCAATTTATTAAATACTTTATTTGTTCCCATATTTTGTCGCCAAAGTTTCGGATCACCAGTAGTTCCAACGCGTGATTAACGAATCCGTACTAAAAATCAATTTGATATAAGATATGAATGAAATTAAATGAAAACATTGAATACAAATACCATTATTTCTGACGCTTCTCACGAATTACTCGTATATGAGAACAGAATATATGGTATATATTGTGACAAATGGTTGTCCTCTGTTTCTAATTAAACATTTGATATATATTTGAGAGACAGATATCTTAAGTATTTGCCGACAATTTGTTGTAATTATTATTTGATGTAATTTTGTTGTCGTTTTCCAATAAAAACGGTTTTTTTCGACACAAGAATAATAGAGGAAAGAATATTCTGTTGTTGTATTTGGTTCTGGTCTTCACTCAATTGATACAAGAGTTGGTCTGATAGTAGGCATGCGTTTAGGTTTATATACTCTTCCATCGGTTCTCACTTCTGGTGCAACTGCTCTCTGAGTCTCTACTCTTTCGGTTGTCACTCCTTTGCGGCCTTCGATCGATTCAATGGATTCTGAGTTTAGTTACGATTTTCTGTTGATATTTGACCAAAATTTTGACAAAACTTGGAAACGACTTAAATATAAGTTTGTTTTGTCAAACAAATCAAACAAAATGAATGTTCGCACAGAATATCTTCTGTAAGGCTTCGAAATTATATTAGTTTTGCTTCTGATTCGACTGATTCCTAAGGAATTAGTTTCCGAATCAGTTACTAATACCAGGGATAATGAGATTAGGAAAGTCTTGCTCATATTGATTTGTTTGACCTAGCTAAATAATATTTGATGTTAACTGTTGTCCAGATCAAGATGTAACATAAGCAATTTAAATTTACAGCACTTTTGATGTTTTTATTATCAGATGGTCAGCCCCTCTATCGTAAACTCATCTGAAATAACGGATCTGTTCCTCAATTTTATGGCTCTGTTTGTAAGGCTTTGGTAACAATTGATCTTAAAATAGATTTGGGATTGACATAGAAATACGGAAATTGTATTGAACCTTGCTCTAATGCCTTGCTCACTAAATATTCTCATCACATTTTAACGCTTTAATATAGAAGTCATTCATTTTTCAAATCAAATTGAAATTCAAAAAATGATTTTTATTCATATTTTTATTAATCACTTTTGAGAGCAAATCGACGGAAAAATTGTTTAAATTATTGTTTTGATAATAGAGTCGAAGGCCTGACATATATTTTGCCGGTTTCTCCTCATTTCAAATGTTTTGAATATTTAATAATATATCATAATTAGCACATCTATCAGAGGACAGGCTAACGGAATAGAACCAGGATAGTTTATTTATGTTCATTAAAACAGCATTGAAAATTGATGTAATCTAGGTGTCGGCCTTAATTTGGATTCCACCTTGGTTGTATCCTGTTGATTTTCATCAAATTTCTCATTCATTTTGAAATTAAATTTCTTTGAATTTTTTGAATTACCTGAGCAAAGGTCCGGTCAGTCGAAAGGAATTTCAATTATTTTGCATTAAATAAGTCATTAGTATTTGAGTTATGCCTTTGAAGTGGAAAAATGCAAATCATTTCTTCATATACTTTAGGATAATATATGGCTTTTCTTCCGATAATTTTGAAATTCATTTTGAAAATCAGTTCAAAGACTTTATTATTGTTTTCAATGGAAACTACTTTTTGAATGAGAATTAAAATATCAAATAAATTACATAACGTTTCGCATAATTATCTCTTTTTTGCATATATTTGATGAATAGATGAATATTTTTGATCTCTATATTCAAATATTTTAGAAATTTTTTGTTTAATGACTTAAAACGTTTTTTTCCCGACTTTTGAATTGAATGAGATTTGAAACTCATTATAAATGCAATTATTTTCAAATCTCTTTTTCCTCTCTCTTTCTCTATAACTATGAACTGATTTACTCAACAAATCCTTTTAACTCCAGTCCATTGAAAACTATAGTATTGTTTTCCGTTATGTTGTGATAAATCTTATGATTACTCCATAAGTAATGACATAATTATTATTAATATTTAATTGAATCGACGTTTACATTAGTGAGAGCAGACATACCTCTATAATGCCATTAATTATATTTAGAGTTAAGGTCTCAAACCTAGAGTTGAAGAAAACTCATCTTTTTTTATGAATAATTATTTTAAAGTTTTTTATAATGAATTTAAAGTTGAATTAAAAGAGGATATTATTTGGCAATTATCTCAAAAAATTGTTTTGAGTTATAATTATTTTCTTTAAATTTAATTTTCAAACGTAATTATCATTAGTTTATTAGAAGTTTTTTATTTTATTTTATTTTGTTTTTTTGTTTTTTTGTTTTCTAGTTCACTCGTTGAGACACATCTACCCTTTTATTTAGTTTTCGTGTGAAGAATACTAATTCATAAGTACCGATATGTTTCACTACCTGTGCGATGAGAGACCGCCGGAGAAACTAATTTCCTTTAATTCGAGTTATTTTAAGTAAAAAACATAAAACCAAATCTTATTATAACTGAAATATTTTACTATACTTTTTGTATTACAATAGAATTATTATAATATGTTGGGAGAGAGGGAGAGGGAGGGAGAGAGAGAGGGAGAGAGAGAGAGATTTTCTATACAGAGTATAAAACTTGAATTTATTTTATTGAGTATTAAATACATTAAAATTGTTTTTTATACATATAATAAAAATATTGAAATATTGCTTCAAATTAAATGAGAATTTATTTTGAGAACAAAATATTGGCTTAAATTATATGAAATGCCATAAATATATTGAAATCATAGGTTTTATTTCAAATGATTTAATTGGAAAAAAACAAGAATTCAAATCAAATAATAAGCAATAAATTTGATTTAAGTGGAGTTTATAGTCTGTTATATAATTATAAGTGGAGTGAAATTTAGTCCACAAAAAAATTTTTGATCCATTTTTTTGACAGTAAATCATATCATAAGTAAAGCATATCTTTAATTGAATTTCAAGTTTAGGAAAATTGGTTTAAATAAGGATTTGATCGAAGGTTTCGCTTATGAATAGATTTCTTTCTATTTATACCAAAAATCAATTAAATTTTGAATTTCATATCAAAAGAGGTCTTTTCAAATGTTTTAAAAGATTATGTTTTTTGAAATTAGGCTCTTGGAGAACATTTTTTTAAACGATTAGGTTTAGGGCTATAATCAAATTTATTGATTTACTTCAAATATTCATCATTTTTATGATATTTATTTGATATTAAAAATTTAATTTTGTTTAAACTCCTTTCAAAAAATTGATTAATTAATTGTTTTCACCCAAAAATCTATTGATTAAGGATTGGATTCCTGATTATCTTGCATTCACTGTAGGTTTTCCTCAAATGTCCTGCCCTTCACTCCAAAGGAGAACTTAATTTATTATTTTTATTTTTATTTCCGAATCCCTTATTATAACACTATTTTTACGATATTAGTGCCGCAAAACTTCTAATCAATTTTTCTCAGATCAATGGTTTTTTTGACCACCAGTGAAGAGTCGACTCCATTATATCTGTCCTCACATTCCTTTATAATTATTATCTTATATAACAATAGTCTTCTCATGGGATGAATAATACCGGCATTTGATGTGAAATAAGTTTTCAACTTTTGGTCTCAATTCTTGAGAAATCAAAGGCTTTAACGAAGAGAGAGATGACTATTCTTATGATAAGTAGCAGAAAATTGCATACAATTTGTTGAGGATTCGAGTCTAAGATAAATGTGAGATAAGGTCCTCTCAGGTGATGTCTGAGTCGAGGAATTCTTAGATAATTTGATTGACAGTTGACTTGAAATTGACTTTTATTCTTATTTTAAGTATAAATAAATTCGTTTGGAATTCACGATATTTTTATTTGTCGCTCATTTTTCTTGTGTCTGATATCTCTGTGAACCAGTTCTGGTGCCGACCACTTGTTTATTGCCATTACTGTCCATAAGATTAAATATTTAAAGAAGAAATAGTTTTCGGTTTTTGTTTTTGTCTTTAAAACAAAAATCCAATTTTAAAGGCATTAGTTTAAAGGGTTTCCTCACATGTAATGAATGTGATCTAAATATCATTGAATATTAGGTTTTGTTATTTAGAAAACTATTTTAGCGATAAATATAACATTAGATCCGTTCGTATATATTAGATAACTATGTCTTTAATAATCGTGTTTTTTATCGTTCACTTCAATACCTGTACCGCAAACCCAACACTCATTTGTATTATTTAATGATATTTTACAGTTCAGTTATCCGAGAGCACAGGTATCTAAAAATTATTATTAACTTAGTTTTTGTTTTATTTCTTTAGAAAAAAAAATCGTTTCGTTTTGTTCTGTAAAATCATTTGAGGAATAACTCAACAAATTTTTTTTGTTATTCTGTGCTCTGCACTGGTATTAGGAAATAATCAGTCGATCGGATCTTAATTGAGATAAATTATATCAGATTTTTCTCGTTAACCAAACTTTTGGTGAATAGTTTTCTACTAAAGTTTTAGTTTATTTTTTAAGCCAAGAAACTAATCGTTTAACCCATCGATAGATTTAGTCAACAATGAGGTGATAATGAAGTATATAATCAACTGTTTATATCCCAAAAAACATTCTTGCATTTCATTAAGCATCAAAAACTAGACTCGGGTTCACTATTTATTTTTAGTGCTGAGCGATGGGAAACACATAATTTTATGAACAGCTTTTCTTCTTTAACCCGAATCACAAATTTTGAGGCAATTTTTCAGAAGAGAAAAAAAAATAATTGAAGTAATCGTTTATATATAAAATGTAATGATTTCTCGGATGTCATGCAAAGGAACTGATGATAGACTCACTACTAATGAAAACATAACTTAAAGGCTTGAAATCTGATACAAAAATTTATAGCATTTTTTGGAGGAATTTAATAATTCTGATGAATAGACAACTCGTATATCATTTTTCTGATGAAACAATTCTGTCGTTCAGATTATAATTGATTAGAAGCTGAAAAATTAAAGACAAATATCAATTGACATGAGACCAGTCTCTCCCCTTCACCAATGCCAGTGATCGCCAGTTGTGCTGACATTCGCCAGTCCTTTGCCACCACTACTGGTTGTGTGTTGGCTGTGATTATCCTAATTTCAAGATAACATCTCCGGCACAGCCATAAAAGTCATGTCAAGACTCCATTAGGAAAACTTCCTGAAATAGCCTCTCCCTGTCTATAGTGGTTACGTAAATGCCTACTATCCGTTCCCTTTGGTGGCTGAGGTGGGGACTGGTATTGAGTGTAGACCTGAAACAAAATCCGATTCTTCTTCTTTGGACAGTTGTCTTGGTTTTCATTGTCTACTCAAACATTATTTACTCAAATCAATAGTGAAGACCAAATATGAAGGGGAAAGACACGAGAGATGAGCAGAAAAATTCTTTTGCGTCAATAAAACACTATATTTAATACTTGGTATTAAAGTGAGTCACGACTTATTGCAAGAAAATATTTCTCCACTTATTTCGTAACGATATTAAAGAGAGAGAGAGAGAGAGAGAGAGAGAGAGAGAGAGAGAGAGAGAGAGAGAGAGAGAGAGAGAGAAAGAAAGAAAGAAAGAGAAAGAGAGAGAGAGAGAGAGAGAGAAACGTCTGTTATCTCAAAACAATTTTCAATACTATTTTTATTTTGTTGGGATATCTTTTGATTGATTACTTCAAACAATTTTTATGACTCCGATAGTCGGCCACCAATTGGGAACCGAATAACTATTTAATTTGAATGATAAACATCTTGCAAATTATTTGCCAAATGTTTTTATATTGATTTTGATTTACACTGTTTTTTAAGTGGCTTTTCGTTTAACTGCTATTTATTTTTATTTGAAAAGGGGTTGGAATTGATTAGAATTACTTTGAATTTATTGATTAGTTTCGATATTTCTCTTCTGTTTTGAAACTTTTGGCACAAATTTTAAGACTCTTTTCATTATTTTCTTTGGATTTATAGTCTTTTAAAAACCGCTTTTTTGCATAAAATTTGTTTAATTTCCTGAAATATTTCTAAAGATATCTTTGGATTATAACTCATTTGTGGCCAATATTTCCGGGATTTCATTAAATTGTTTCTAATGAACAGAAAACTGATAGACTTTTATGAGATTTATTTGCTTTTCAAACAAAACTGTTGATTGAATTTTATTATTGATTTTGAATTAAAATAGTTTTAGTTTTTTTATCCAATCGTTTCGATCGATATTTTTGTTTTGTTTGAAAACTTTTAATTGATTTATGACTTGAATTTTCAATCAATTTAATGAACGAAAATCATTTGTAAAATGTTTTATAATTATTATTTGCATTTCGTTAATGACTTTTGCTTTCGATTATTAATTAATTGGGAATTCAATGAGACTTTTGGCACATATTTTATATATTTTTCTCATAAACTGAGGAAACAATTTTCAATTGAATGTCGCAAATGACTACTCGTTTTGATCTCAAGTTTAGATTAAAATTCAGATTAATTACAATAGTTTTGATGTTTTTTGTTTTACGGCCAAACCTTTTGTTATATGATTTAATTTCCTCAAAAATATTACATATTTTATGAAAATATTTTCAAAAAAAATAGTTAGCAATAAAAGTACCTCTTTTTTATAAGAGGTTTTTATTGCAGTTTTATTAAAGTAAAAACATTGTTTCGGGTCTTATACCCGGGTATTCACAAAAAAATTGTTTTTATTTGATCTGAATATTTATGAATTTTGTTGTTATATAACATAAATTCAATTTAAATGCATTATATTTACGCATAAAATATGAATTTTTTTTTATACTTTTATTGAAGAAATGATGACTTTTCAGAAGCACTTGTTTTACATTTTATTGAATTTATTTTGATGAATGAATTTTGCTCGGGTCTATTTTTCAATTTTGATCAAATTATGCAAGCTTACATTTCAAAATACCTAGGTTGATTTCCTGAGAATTGAAACAGAGTAAACACATGTCTTCATTTGAAGGGATTCATCATTATCTGATAGCATCTATGTCTAAGACCTGTGCACTTTCCTCCCACTGCCGAACACCTACTCCTTCATTACAACTATATTTAGGGTTTAAAATACAATAACCCAAAGAATAGCCGTTAATCTCGAATCCATTGACAGAACCTGTGATTAAAAGGCTATTCATTAGTCGGATTCAAAAATATTTTTATTGATTTATTATTTTTTGTGATTTATTACTCAATTAAGACATGAGTTATAACTTTTAACTTAATTCTCGAATCATTACTAAAGTTATCAGATTTTGAAAGCATTTGTCAAACAATTGAATTCATATCTTATAACAAACTATTGTCTAATAAAAACATTTTATGTTTTGTTACTTTTCTTATGAATGACTTCTCAATGAATGCCAAAACATATGAAATAAATTATAATTCATTTCCGCAAAGAATAGCAAATAATTAGTTATTTTTTCGCACAATTTGTGTCTTTCAATGAGAGACAGACATTCCTCTGAATTGTTTTTTGCGAAAAAGGGAGTCCCATATGTGTTGAAATGCATTCATGTAATGAATGAATGTTTTTGGCGATAATTTTTGAATAAAATTTGTGTTAATTTGTTGGCAACTGATTGCATACCTCAAGAGATTTGCTGTAATTCAAGCATTACTTTAACTAAAATTGAGTTTAATTTTATGAGTTTTTCTGAGCTATTCATTGGTCTCTTTGATCGATAGCATGGAATGTTTATCAGCGATTAACCTAGGTAGACGTTTATGCACGGATGAACTTTTGAACAATAGCTTCAAATCATTTATCTATTGTTTTGAAACTTATTTTTTAAAACTTTTATTTTTGCAAAAATATTGAACATATTCAACAAATATTCAACTTGGTCAACTATTTAACAGTCATGTTTACCAGGGTATCGTTTCATTAGTTCATCTCTTATTTTGAAATATATTTTCTGGTTCTTTTTGTAATGATTACCCTTCTCCTTTCTGTTCACTCGTATCAGATGTGGTGCGTGAACCAGGAAGGCATTGTCCAAGATCATATAGTCATAACCCAATAAACACATTTCTAGAGCCTATTTAAAAACTGATAAGCGATGTGTTTGTGATATTTATCTAACTGACCTGACTCATTTTATTGAGACCTCCGTTCCAATTGAGTCTCTCGTCCCAAAGTGGCTCAACATTAGTCCCGATATAAAACGGTTCCCAAAGTCGTTGAGAGTGTCCTCTTTTTGTCACTCGGAATACATTCAAAGTATTGGTTGGGTTTAAAGCCAACCACTGAAACAATTACAAATAAATGACCATGGTCATGACCATGATTAAGTTTTCTTTTACTAATACCTCATTTCTATCGCGAAAATTATGACAAATATCGCAGAGTTTTATGTGAAAAAATTGTGCCTTTCCTTCAAATTAAAAGAAAAATTATATAAAATCAAGTCATACCGACCCATACCTGACTTGAAAAGAGATAAGAGTTGTGTCTTGTCGTTGGGAGGGGTCGTCCCCGTTTCCAACTCAAACACGGGTAGGACATAGACTCGACGACTCGTCGATGCCGTTCCTGTCTCTTCCCGTTCAACTAATTGCAAGAACTGTGAAACGAGTCCAACACTTGGGTAGAGCTCTATATCGATAGCCATCACGTATTTGGTGGGAGCGCTAAGTCGGGCCACATTTCGGACCGCATTTATCGGATAAATCAATGAATGGTTTAAATTGATTGAAGTCTTATACTCTTCGATGATATC
The DNA here is from genome assembly GCA_034700625.1 of Tectocepheus velatus. Lineage (NCBI taxonomy): Eukaryota > Metazoa > Arthropoda > Arachnida > Sarcoptiformes > Tectocepheidae > Tectocepheus > Tectocepheus velatus. The sequence goes on from JAQIXV010000047.1 coordinate 75,296, forward strand.
ATCAAAACTTTGAGTGCAGTCAAAGTTCATGCTTTCGATGTCACAGAAGGGATAGGAATCACTTGTTTTTGGATCTGATTCGGTGTCGTAAACCAAATGCCAGGAAATGTTTGATTTAATGCATTCGTGTCCACAGAATCGCATATAATATATCAAATGAACATTTAAAGCGAATTCAGGACCCGGAGCATAAACTCCGACAGATATGGGTCCCTCCCATCGCTTGCACTGCTCTTCGATGTGATATAAATACTGATAAGTCGATTGAGTGGTCAGTGTTATGGTCTTCAACGGATCTGGTGTTATATCACCCAAAACGAAGTTTTTCAGAACAGTATATCGACCGCGAGTTTCGGTTTCCCACCACTTGCTTAATATATCATACCTAAGGGTATGATCTTGCTCACTTTGGCCAATATCCAGGAAACTCTTTTTAATATCCAAATCATCGTTTGATTTGATGTCAACAACAGATTCACTGAAAATCTGAACAATATTTCAATGTTTGCTATTATTTAGCAAAAAATTGATTAACAATCTGGACTGACCTTGCTCCTAGATTTATACTTATAAAGGACAACTCCGGAACAGATGACCAATAAATAGATGAGAGTTAATGAGGACAATATCCGTCGCGATTCTAATCGGAAACCACACAAATATCTATTGATTTTCATCAGCGAAGACATAGTTTTATTATAATCTAACTTATGTTTTATCCGAATGAATTATTTTACAATGTTGCATGCTTTATCTCATTTATTTGTTGTATATTTATCTGTTTAAAAGTTATATAAAATGTATAAAAAATTAACGTTTTTATTTTGCCTAGATCACATTACTTTATTAATTTTATATGGTGTGTATTGAAAACAACCTTGATACCTTCAAAACTAATGCGACATGATTTATACCTCATATTTCTATTTGATATTGTTGAAAGGATTGATTAATTTACCCTCTCATCTAATATCTTGATTAATAACTTTATTGCTTCATAACTAAAATAATCTAATCTTAACTTCTGTTTAGACAATTTATTGGACCTAGATCTTTTAATAACATGGATTTTGTGAGAAATATACATTGTCACAAGCAAAATAAATCAAATATGTAAGTTAACAAGCTTAGGTATATCATGATATCCTGAAAGTCACTGAAAGTTTAGTTTCGATAAATTTAAAACTTTTGAAATAATTTTCAAATCGTAATCCGTTTGAGAATTAAATGAAAATTTTTTATTAAAAAACAAAAACTAAAACCAAAAATAGTTTTACACGCGATTTGAAAATTATGCAAATATTTCTGAGACTCGGATTCTGTGTCACGAATATTGTATTAATTAATTATTCTAATTGATTAATAAATCGATTGACTAGTTGAACATGCTCATTTTCGGCTAAAGGTCAACGCAATCGGTTATCATTAAATGTTAAGGTCTTCACAATTTTCATCCCATTTAATGGACTTTTAATTCAATGATTCAATATTTTGGACAAAAAAACACTTCAATTATTTGTAAAAATACCTTCGGTTTGAAAAATCATTAAATTGTAATCACGTTTCAAGAGTTGAGTTTAATATGAGTTTAACTTTTCGTTCAATAATTACAGTAAATAAAAGTGCTTTCAGTCTATACTATACTATACTCAGAGAATAAGAAGAAAAAAGATTATAATTAGACCTCAAATGCAATCAATATTCTAGTAATTAATGCTTAAATTATTGACAAATTATGGTATTATAGAAGTGCCCGAAAAACAAGGTTTTAGTGTTTTCTGTTAACTCTTGGGCTATATTTTGGGGCTTTTAGTCATTAATTATGTTTTAATGTTTGACTTTTTTTTTGTCAAAAACTATTGATATCTTTTAGTAATTCTACGAATCGTTGAATGAAATTAGTCTCAAAATACTCGAGTAATTGGTTTTTGGAAAGGGTTTGAAGATTTTTTTTCCTGATTTCAGTCACATTTCAATTGATGTTGAAGATAAACAGTTTTATATGTTTTATTTATGACCTTGCTCATATTGGTCATATCGGTATTTGCCGTAAATCTATTTTGATTTCTAATGGGTTTGTCTCTGAATTTTGATTTGAAAAACAACAAAAACATTGTTTTCTTTAAAAGTTATGAAATATTTTTTTCCAAAACACGTCTTAAGTCTAAATGTGTTTTGAAATCATTAAAAATTGTTTTTCTTCTGAACTCACGAATAGATTGGTATGACTTTGGGTCAGACCTAAAGTGCCAGACCATTCCATTTTCACGGTGAATAAGCAGGGTTATTTTAAGTTAGAGACTTTCAATTTTTATTGTAAAATATTTTCTATATTATTATTTCTAAAGTATTTTCATCTGAAAAACAAAATACGAAAACATTTGAATTTTGATAAAAAAATTTCAAGTTTTATATCATTTATCAAATATTTTTCTTAAAATTTTATTTCATTTTTCTCATCAAAAGTACTCTTTTTATTGTATTATTTAAGAGAAGTTTTTCTTAATTTTTGAGTTAATTATTCAAATGTTTTAAAACATTGAAAAAATTGATTCATTTTTCGCTCAAAATGTGTTAAAAATGGCATTTAATAAACGATTTGTTATTTTTGTTTTGTTTTGAAACTTATGTTAAACTAATTAATAAAACATTGAATTGATTTTTAATATAATTATTTAATTATTTTTTAATAAAACTATTTTTTTTGAAATTATCTCAAAATTATGTTTCAATATAAACACAAAACAATTTATGTTATCAAATATGAATCGATTGAAAAGTTTATGAAATTATTTATTTATGTCATTAAATGTCTGACTACTTATTAATAAAAATAATTTTTTGATTAAACTTTTTGTTGTTGTCTTGAGTTCAACAAACTTTGAAAAACATTAACATTAGATATAATTAAAATAATTTTCTCTCAGATATAATGAATTATAAGTGGATTTCATGAGATAAATGTCAGACCTTTCTGTCATCACTTCAAGTGATTCTTCTCTCTATTGATTGAAATTAAGTTTTAATTAAAAAACAAAATTTTTGCCAATAATTGAGTTCATAATTGAGTTCATTAATTGAATACTTGATTATTGAAGTGATGTTAACATGACTTTTAAAAATCATATACTCTTTACTTAAATACAATTTTGTTTATTATACGAAAATTTGTTAATTTGATGACAAAACCTGTTGACGTACTCATCCCTGTCCTCTATTAAACAAATTCTAATTTTGAGTTCAAATAAATTGTGTACAAAATCCTGAGTTAATGGCAAATAATCGTAAGAAATGTTTTATTCGCTAATAAGTGGAGGAATTCAGAGACTCAGTCATTAGAGGAATGGCTAAAAACTGATCTCTTGAGGAATGCACTCCGATTAGGAGGAAAGCCATTAGAATAGCATTTCTTTTCTTAATGATTGAATCAATTGTTTCAACTTTTTATGGAAAATGTTCGCAACTTTTTATGATCCCTTCCCCTCCTGAGAGTAACAAAGACCTGTTAAATAGGAATTCAATGAATTTTCAATAGTTTTTAATGACTTGACTCACGATGTTATCAAAATTTTCTTATCTTGTTCAATTCAGTTTAATTAATCATTTTAGGATCAATTTATTACATTTTCATATCAATTAACTCTGGGCTTAAATTTTGAATATAGTCTTAATTAATAGAAAAATAAATTTTAAATAAAATTTGATTGAAGTCATTAAATAACATTCAAAAAAATCAAAGATTAAATTTCCAGCCATTTCTCAAAAACTCAGGATTTTCTTTCCGTTTAATTCAATTTAATAGAAGTCAATGTATTTGAAAGTCTATTAGATTTTCAAACAAATTATTATTTTTCGAATTAATTCTTCTTTTTTGATGTCTTTAGTGTCAAAAGTTCTCTGACTTCTGATTAAAATTAATGATTAAAACTTTTTTAGGGGAGAGAGAGAGAGAGAGAGAGAGAGAGAGAGAGAGAGAGAGAATCTTTTGAAACTTTTAACAAATAATTATTTTTATTGGTTTTGATTTATTTTTATTTATATGAATAGAAATCTATACGAAAACCAATGTCTCGGTTCACAAAACAGTAGATTTATTTTGAAGTAAATAAATAAATCAAAAAAATTTTTTCTTCTCTAAAGTCTACTAAAAATTTTAACTCAATTTTGTTATTCATTTTTCATTTGAATTATTGAAAAACTAATTTCATTACAATTTGTTTTGATGTCTGAATTTTTTTGTTACTTCAAAACATAACTTAAGAAAATAGACATAAGTTTTTCAATACAATTAATGGATAGACGAATATATTTCATATCCATTTGACGTACCCTTCCTTTGGGTGCTTCCGTTTCTTTGGGAAAATTAATGGTTTTTGTTATTATTGAAGCAATTTTTCAATTAGTTTTCAGACCGAAAACCTTTTCATTCATAAAATGAAAGATTGATTTTTTGTTTATTTGAATCAAAGTATTTGCGGTTTCGTAATAAAAATCTTATGATTGACTCAATTTTTTTATCCCTTCCTCTGATTGAGAAAAAACATTTATTTTTAATCTATGATTGAATACCCATTTTGTGAGTCTCTTCACAAAATACTCGAAGCGATTGTCAAAAAGTATGTAAATCTACTTAAGTTTGGTTATTATGTATTCAATTCAAACAAAAAATATGTTGAGTTAATCGGCTATCGCTCAGAATAAATAAGTGTTTGCTTATTCTGATCAGAAAGAAATTTCTGGAGTATATATAAGACGCACTCCTATTGTGTAGACTTGAGTTATAGATCAGTCAAACCATCTTTTAATGCCTTTTTGTTCTCACATTTCACCTCAAAGTAAGACTCAGGGATGCGATCACTGCTGGAGATATGCCTCAATTCTCTTGACGTGTATTTTGGTTCAGATGTTTGACATTTAAATTCAATGCATTGTAAATATCGTCTTATCATTTGAGACATAAAACTAATACTCACTTATATTTCATTATGTATTTTATCTTGAATTACTGTATGCTCTTGGCTATTAAAAAATAATCCTTTCATAAAATATCAGGTGTCTTCTTCTTCTGCATTAAGCTCTATCTTAACCATCAAATTGATCTTGAAAAAGCTCAAGGTCAATCATAACAGTTTCAGATTTTACTGGATTCAAAACAATTTTCTCCTAGATTTCTATTCTTCTCACGATTGGCTTATTCAGCAAAATAAGCAAGAACACTTCTAATGGATTATTTATAGATTCTTGGAAATAAATCTTATGATTTCGGTATAAAACCCTTTTTTCTATTAAATATATTCAACGTTTGACTATTTTTTTTGGATAGATATATATTCCGTCCAATAGTTTTGGTTTTCAGATAACATATGTTTTCATAACTCTATTCTCTCTTAAGAATTGTTGTCCAGAAATGAAAGATTTCTTTTCGACTGTTTTTCTTATGTTTTGTTTATACAGAAAAACATATAAAATCAATAAATCGATAAAATGAACAAACATTTGAATCTCAAGAAAAAAGACAGAATTTTGTTCAGAGAAATGTCTTTCACCGGAAAATTGGATAGAATTACAAAATTTTCATCTTTTTCTTGACTGGAGTGGTGTTCACTATTTTCATTTCTATGCCTTTCCTTTCCTTAAGATATTTATTTTGAAAAGTCTTGAATATAAGTACAGAAACACAAACACTAAAAAAGTTTTGGTTTAAACCATATATTTGTAATAACACGACATTCCGTCTGTTCCGACAGGTTGTGCCGGATATTAAAATATCCCAATATTTTTATCGTTGAAACTCTCTTTCCTTTCACTTTCTTTCCAATAGATTCACAAAATAATTGATTTTCTCTTCAAATATAAAAAAGAAGGAGAAGTGAGTCATCAAAGAATCCATATATAAATGTAAAGGTATTTATTGGTAACCAAATGAAGATTTATAACTATTTATTAAACAAAAATTGTTTTATTACGTGAGGATTAGCCTAAGATTGGATTAAAGGATTAATTACAAAAATTTGACCACCTTAGCTATATTATTTGACTGTAGCTTCATTAGATTTGCAATTCAAATTTGTTGTAACTATCAACATTTTTCAAATGAAAATATACTAAAATTAATAAATTACAGTTTGTATGAAACTCTCCCACATATTATTTTGCAAGTTTCTATACGGAAGAAAAGTTATTTTGTTGCAATTTATTGATAAATTGGAGCCAATTATTTTGAAGCATAGCCTAACTGTAGGAGCGATACCGTGTATGAAATGAAACCCAAACCCAAAACCAAATCAAATGAAAGTAATGTTATATTCAATGAGAGTTAATATTGTTTTTGCGGAGAAAACTCATTAAAAGCGGCGAAATATATAATACTTTACTCGTCTTTCATCAGGAGTTGTGCCAAAACTGTAACGAATGGACTGAAGGATAGAAATTCAATTATATTTCATAAATTGTTTTAATATTAATATCAATTCAAATGAATTTCTTGTCAAACGGTTATGACTTTTATTTCGGATTTTCTTTTGATATTCAAATAAATTATAATTAAAGTCATATTATATTCGGAATTATTTTGATTTTATCTATTTTTGGAAAATTTAAATCATTTTTTGTGTTTCTAATGAATTGTGAGTTATTTTTCAGATTTTCCTCTATTTCTATGAAATTGAATTTATTTTCATTACTTCTCAGTAATGATTGAATGCATTAAAAATGTTTTTTTCAATTAATTTATTCAATCAAATGACTAAAAGTTTTTTATGTTACCATTAGTTTGGAACTAATTAGAAGAAACCATAAGAACAGAACAGAATTTACTTGTCTTCTGCATTAGGTATAGGACTGGGAATAAAACCATTAGTTGTTTTGTTTGCGATGTTTGAATGTCTGCCCAAATGTGAAGGTGTAATAAAATCATTTGAAAACCAGATATCAGTTGGTTATTGAACCGGACAACAGATCCGATGGTTGCGATCATTAGATTACCTTTTTTTCGCCAATTAATGGATTCAAAAAATATTGTTTTTGTTTAGTCAAACGTTGCGCTAAAAAACGATATTTCAATTCAATGCAAAACTATTGAAACGTAAACTTAAAAAAATATTTTATCCATTGATTTCATTCATTACTAATTGTTTTTAACAGACATTAGTTCTGATGAAATCTGATTCATAGCTTTTCTCCACTTCTGATGATTATCTTTGTTTTGTCTGCAAAACAGGATCTAATGGACACAAAATTAATTATCGAAAAAAAAATTGTTTTGCAATTCATTTATCATTTCTCTGAGACAATGACTATTCAGAGCTCAGATCGCATCTTATATTTACTAATATTAATGATTGAAAATTGTAATTAATTTTCAGTTTAATCCAAATATTAATGATTTTTTAGTTCAATTCAAATATCCGTTTGAATAGAAAAACAATAAGTTTTTTGATATCACCTGAAATTCAAAACTCATATAAATAGACAACTCTTATATTCAGAGTCTATTTAAAATCTCAAAGTCTTTCAATAAATTCAATTATGTTTAACATTAACAGTGGATATATGCCAACCGCTCGGGTATTTGACTGTTGACTGTCCTAACAATAAGATATATCTGACATATAATGAGTTTATTTATAGAGAAATGATTTTTATATTATTATTATATTCTGTTATATAAGAGTTGAGTTGAGATATAATTTTATGAACTCTTTTGGGAATTGCATTCAATATAGAAATAATTCACTATTTGTGTTGAAATCCTCTGCTATTCTGTTCTCAATTTTGGATATGAATCGCAAATATTAGCCGAGTTTTGCTCAGAATCTCATGATATCCATTGAGTTTGGATTTCAGCCCTCATTTGAATAACAAATTTTTGTGACAAAATTTATTTATATATTTCAAACTTTTATTGAATTAATTTGATTAACAAACTATTGGTTTCTCGAGAAATATTGCGAAACACAACTCATTCCAAGAATATCTGATTCTGTGCTAAACTTTGATAAAACCATATCATTATTTATATAATCATTTTTTGTTTTCATTCATTAATAAAATTGAATTTCATTTTCAGAGTATTTTTTGATGAAAAGCCATTTTCTTTGCATCTGTTTTCGCAATACTTTGGGATAGGATTTAATTAATACTGTTTTTTATGAAATACTGAATTTCTTTAATAATAATAAGTTTATATCCATTTGTGAAATAAAAAAAACTTATTTCGTAATCGTTTTTCTCAAATCAAAATCATTTTCAAACAAATGATCTGATATTTAATGAAATCTTTGAATACATTAAGAATTTTTGTATCTCTCAGAGTCTCAGACAGACTTTGAAATACAATTTCCGTTTTTCATCAAAAAATAAAACCAATTAATGGTTTTTCTTCTTAAACCCTGAAAAGTCATTAACTCGAGTCTAATGATAGCAATTGTTAAATAAGATTCTCATTGAATGCAATCCTTAACCAATTCAGAGATATATCTCTCATTTGAAGGATTGATTCAATTCCTTAAGTGTTTTGATTGAAGTTTAATCAAATATTTTGTTGATTTCCGATTGGATTTATGTTTAATTAATGGCAATTCATGCGAAAAAAGTCTCGACTTATGTCTCATTTATTTTTTTCTTTGTTTTTTTATTTACTTCAATCCGAATGGCTATCGATTGCTGTTCTGTGCCATTAGTGCCGATGACTGTCCATTGAATCGGGAATTATAGGTCATTAATATTAGAGGCAATAACTCCTTACCATTTAATGAAGAACTCATTCAATCATTTCGTTAATTGCAGACAATTATGCGTTTCATAAGAAAAATATAGTATTAATTAAAACCCGAGCCCTATATTGAAACGCATGTCTGAGCGATATATGTGTCAAAGATTTTCAGTCGTTTGTCATAAGAAATAAATTTTCATTCATTAGAAAAACTGTTTTCAAAATAAAAGTTAGAATAAATATTTGCTCCAAAAAAAACTCTGGGACTGAAAATTAATAATAACTTTTCATATCTTTGTTTAAGTAAAACAAATTATGGCAATAGTTATGAAAATCAATACATTTTTTCGCATAAATTCAATTGAATAAGAAAAACGGTTTTCTATTTCAAAAAATATAGTGTTTTTCAAAACAAATGTCTCTTTTTTATTGTAATCTAATGTTTATTATATTGAAATTTGTTTTATTAGAATATATTTGTTTTGAAATATAAAAATTGCTTTCATTTTACTGAATGTCTTCAATAGAAATAATTTATAAATTTATTATTATTTTTATTATTATTCTTATTATTATACCTTTCCTTTTATTGAACATAACATCGCATTATTCTGTGCCTCTATTTTTGGTTATGAAAAACACTTTCGTATTTGAATACATTTTTGATCGATAGGAAGACTAGAAATACAAACAAAACAAAACAAATATATTTATATATCAATTGAGAAAATTTCTACTCTCCATAACATCTATTTTTCTATGAATTCTTGATAAATCATTCAAACATTAAATTACCTGGATTACTGTTTAACAGTCTCTTTCTTTTGTTTACAAGTCCTTGTTGCTTTTGAATAATGACATTAAGTTGAAGATATTCAAAATGTTCGAGGCAAAATATTTTCTGCAAAATTGAAGTAAACCTATTGTTTGTCTAATGATTGCATTTGTTTGGCAAAACATTTTGATTGTAGACTTTAAAACAATTGTGAGTTATGTCTGTTTCTATGTTATAATGATTTTCCTGATAATAATTACAGTTAAAAATGTTTTGAATTCCGAACCAAAATGAAAGCTAATTATTGTAATGTTTTGTCGGAATAATATTTTTTTATGTGTTTTAAGTATTAAATTCATTGTAATAAAAGAGGAAAACTGTTATCCAGTGATAAATATGAGGATATATTCTGTTCTCAAACATAAAATATTCAGCAAATTCTGTGTGTTTTGCTCTGATGTCAACTCATTATGGGTTAACTATTCGTATAATAATATATTTAATTAACTTATATTCAGTTTTTGGTGGAATAAAATCCAACAAAACTATTGGTGTTTTCGTAAGTGTGAGCACAGAATATAAAGGGAACTCATATCATATGGAAGTGAAAGTATTGATAGCCGTCTATGAAAAGTATATTGAATTTATTATATCGTATGAGTAGAGCACAGAATGCATTGAAACACCAGAATCGTGTTGTGCAGACTCAAAGAGCTCTGTTATGTGCTGTGCTCTGTCTCTGGCAAAACTCCTGGTATAACACTGGAGAGGACTGTTATGTTGTGAACAGAATATGAGTTTTGTTTGGCAGAGAGAGTCTGTGTGTGAGTGTGTATTCTGTGCACAGTATTAATTCAGTTGAGAGTTTTGCTGTACATAACTATCATATACTTTCACCGATCATACAATGATTACAATCATTTAGAGTTAAAGCACTGGTAAGAGAGCACTGACTCAAATTCAAGAATAGGTGTGCAATATATTGATGTCTATTCTGTTTCTTTTCTTAATATACTTATAGCAAAAAATGACTCATTTATTGATTGGTTTCAATCAAATTCTTGTAAGTCCTGAGCGTTTGATCCGATTTGACGCCAAAGAATATTCTGTTGGACAGAATCCCTGACTCTCTGACTATAAATCAGATGTATTTCCTCTATTAATGTCGAAGAGATTCAATAAATTGTTTTGATTTAATCGTTTATTTTTTCAACACATTTACTCAATTCATTTGAGCGCTTAATTCAGTTTTGAAAGTTTTTTCGTCACTTCATATAAAAAATAATATAAAATATAATTCTTTGAAAAAGTTAATAACGAATAGAAAAAAAAAATATTTCACTTATTTTTCTTAAAATCTATTGAAAACTCTAATAAACTAAGAAATTGATTGAAATACAAGAAAAAAGAGAAACTTCTCTCGGATTTGATTCCGGTATTGATTTCCTTTTGTGAGAAAATTGAAAAATTTTTCGCTCATTTATCCGAAACTATTTATTGTCTGAACTTTTTCTTTCTGTTAACAACTCTTTCTTTTCTCTCCTTTTCTTTTGCAGTCGTTTTGGGCCAACAGTTCGTCCAAATGGGGAATAACTCAACACTTATATCAAAGTATAATAAGTACTATAAATAAACGCTTTGATGAATAGAACTCATCTTGTTTAATGAGAAAAGTCTAACCATGATACATTAGCATAGCGGTGGTCTTGTCTTCATCAGTGATTAATTAGTCTGAAAACATATTGTCTCCTGTCGTCAGATATTAACACAAATTAATTAAAACTCTAATTACGAAAAAATAGTTGTTTTGACTGAAAAAAGAGTATCTCTTCTGAAGTCTCTCTGATAGCTGTTGTGACTAAAACTGTAAGAAAGTAATGGAAATACCCAACAGTTGTAATGTTAATAAGGGAAAGGCCCCTTCGCCACGAACTCCGAGACGGTTCTCGAGGGCGTCGTTCTGCACCGGCATCAGTAACCCTAATCTCCATTTGAAAGCGCCGACCACTTCGTCTAACAATACAAATGGCGGTTCTGTTACCACTCCGACTGAGTTGGAGAGGCCGGAGACCCCCGAAGGAGAAAAACTCGACTTAAGACAACTGAGTCAAGCGCTGACACGACTCCTATACCCAAAGGTAGGATTCATAAGAATTACTCGCAATCACTGTTGAGTTCCCTTTTTTTGTTAACTTTATATCCCTTTCTCTTATTCTTCATTAACTTATTTATGTTATTTCCAAATGATTTCTCTCTTTTTTGCGCTACTATTGGGAAAAAATTGAGCCAAAACTCGAATTAGAAGAAGAGTCGAACTGTTGTTCCTCTAATTTGAGGCCCAGATTTGCTCAGCATTTGTTGTCTCAGTATTTTTTTTATTTGATTATAAGAACCTGAAATACATTCATTCAGTTTCATCGTTAATGAGTTTAAATATTGTCCAAAACCTTTGCCTTCCTATGAGTTTATTCTGAGTGTAACTCAATTTTTTTTTGTGTATTTCATTCATAAATAGACTTTTGTCTCAAATTTTTCAGTCTATCCATGAATTGAGTGCTTTATGTAACCAAAGGATTGAATGAAAAATCGATTAACACTTTTCAGACACAAATTATTTTGTGTTTTTATGGCCACAAAACCTATTGAATACATAATAAGACTGAAAGTCCATTTGTTTTATTGGTTTGATATAAGAGATTGCATGGTTAGGGTGGGGTACAGTTCAGGCTATTTTAACCTTTATATGATACCTGTGCTGTGAAACGCATGACTTGATTTATATTGTGTTTCGCAATAATTTCACATCAATTCAATTGATTGGTCATTAAATTTGGTTAATGTCTGTGAATGACAGGCATTCCATCTGCGCTCAGGTCTATCCCAACTCTGGTTTTAGTTGATATATAAGTCGATCAGAATAACTAAATACACGAAATATGTAATTACAATGTTTTTGTGTGATTCCTAGGTATTAATCATTTTTGTGGTGCCATGAGTTTCTGTTATGTGTTGTCTCCCAACAGAAAAAGTTATATTTGTATTAATTTATACAATACTTTGAGAACAGGAATAAAAGTATTTTTTTTTTGTTAAATGAATAAAATATATGTAATAAAAGTCATTAAATATTAAACGAATTGATTTTTGCAATTCAGTGAAAATCTCCGCTACTTTTGACTAATGTTTGCGATTTTTCTGATGTTTTCTGTAAACACTTTTTTTGGGCCAAAATTTCTTCTGCTCTCAAAAAGCTATAAAATACTGACAAAAATAAAATCCCATTTAAACGTATTTATGAAATGTGTATTTAATGCGATTAACTAAATGCAGGAATAAATTTGAAAACGTTTTTCTGGCCAAACATTTTCTGAAAGATTTTATATTTTTCTTGATTTCGGCCGAAAAAAGTGGTTTTAATCTCAATTTATTGCATCAAATCTGACGGAAGAGTAAAAAGTTTGGCATAATTTCTCATTAATGTTATTCAAACAAATAGTGATATTGTGTTCATCTCTTCGACTGTCATATCAATACTGAATTGCTTTGATTTGTATTCTTTCGTTAAGAGATTCATATCTTATATCATATGATATTTGTGTCAGACTTGGAATAGTTGTCATCATTTTCTTCGTTATTGTAATACAATCGGAATTCAATGTCTAGACTATAGACATCAAACCTAATCAAAATTGATTGAATTGAAATTGAATTTTATTTCATAAATATAAATAAGAGCCTAATCTTCGCAGTTTCTCAAACATGGTGTTTGATAAGAGGGGACATTTGATTTTATGAGATTTTTATTTTAGTTTCTTCTAAACTCAATAAATGGATATAAAATTTTTGACAGAAAATGAAATTAAATTTAAATCCAATTAAATGTTTGAATTTTAATCATTCGTTTCCTATGGGTTTGAATTAGGGATAAAAATAGTATGACTTCCTTCGAGGGACAGGTAGTGCACATATAGACTCGGATAGGATTGGAAATTCGATTGTGATAATTATCAAGTTGAATTATTTGACTTTTGCTCGTTTTCTCAAGTTATTAATCGATAGGCGTTTCCTCTCAAACACTGGCTTTTGTTCAAAATTTATTTAATGATAAAATTAAAGCAAAATTATATTTAATAAGTGAAGTGAAGAATAGCTATTCCTCTGGTCGTGTCTAATAAATGAGCAAGGCAAATAATAGTATCAATCATTTATTATTAATACCCCTGATTTGAAAAGTGCTGTTCAAAAGTGTACTGAGTTTTTGTTTTTATTTATTCAATGAATTGCATTAAATAATGTTTTGCCGTTTTTTTGCTAAAAAAAATTTTCTCCAAAAAACTCATCTGTTTTTGTAGTCTCTTGCGATACTCCCAGCGATAAAATATGAGATCATTTCTTATTTATTATTATTTCTCTTATAAATAGACATTTAATTTAGTGTTGATTTAAATTATTATTATTATTGTTTATATGAGACAAAGAGAGGAATAATCAAGATTATTAGCTTTTATTTATGCCTGGATGAGCAAGATACCTTGCTAGTTTCAATAAAATTATTTTTATATCATTCAAGAGGCATCTCGTCAATTATGGATAGTTGAGCACATGTGCTGCACTATCTTGAAATTTGAAGCTTTCGGTTTAATTTCGATGATCTAGCTAGATTTTTTAATGTTTGTTTTATGACTACCTTGCTTGCTTCGATGTTAATCCCTGGTTTGATCTCGGAAATTTTGAATAAATTTTGTAGTTAACGACTGACTTCACTATAATAATAAGCCATTGAGTGGGCATTTTATGTGCTATTCATATATGAAAAGCTGGTCTTCTTATCAAGTTTTTGGATCTTTTGTTGTAATACACTCTTCAACCACTCCTTCCGATGGCTTTCAGCTTTACATCTATTGCCGGAGTTTTTTAAAGCTATCCATTCATTGAATAAGTATTTTATTGAAAACATCTTATATTTAATACATGTTTTCCTTTTGATAAGAATCGAAAAATTTTAATCAAAAAAATTGCTTTAAAACAAAATTTTTAAATTATTTTTTTTTCTTTGAATTTATAAACAATTTATTATTCATTTCTGTCATCAGTCCGTCCTTTGAGTGGAAAGGGTTCGCTCACTCTATTGATGGTTAAACACAAGAAACTAATAATTTTTCAATAAATTCATTACAAAAACTAATTAAAAAACACTTCAATCGGAAAACTTTTACTAAAATCACTTCAAAATAAATTAACGGAAAAATACATAAAATATTTTCGACACTTAATTGACTTTTTTATATAACTCTTGACTTATTTTTCTGTGAAAATATGTGAATTCAAAGATGAGTAACAAAATTAAAGTTTAAATAACTGTGAAATTAATTGCAAATTATAGTCATCTCTCATAAAATGATTGATTATAATTAGAAATGAATTTTTTTTTATACTTTGAGTTTATTTATTAAAAATATTTCATTTTGTGCCCAAAAAAAGTATAGGAAAAAAAGTATAGGAAAACTATTTTCGTAATGAATTTGATTTTAAAATCCAATCCTTTAATTATGCGGTTCGTTGGCCTCCAATTTATAGACAATTTATTTATTTATTACAAAAATTATTAGCCTTTCCTTCAATTCATTCATTAAATGAACGGATTTTTGTGGAGAAGTAACAAAAATTAATTCAATAATTCATATGATATTCGATTTTTTTCTAATCGTGTAAATTATTATTTCCTATAATTAATAATAGGATTCAAATTAATTTTAATTAGATTTTTGGCCGAAGAAAAAGACGACTCATTTATGGAGAAATTTAGTGAAAAAAAAGTAATTTATTTTTTGCCCTGAAATTAAATTTTCAAATTTGATTATCTTTTGGGTATTTCATCAGAAATTTGAAGAGTTTTGATGAAAAAAATTATAATTAATTTGAAATACATATCAGAAACAGTGATGAGAGAGGGATGAAGACCATTAAAATTTGAGAGGAGAGGGAGTTATTCTGTTTCATGTCTTTGAAATTGAATCCTATTTATAATGAGATGGCATTTAATATAATTCTTGAGTTACTTATTATGTATCCCTGAGTGTTGTCAGAGTCTCGTTAGAGACAACGTTTTTCTCGGAATTAATTTTAATCAAAAAATAATTTTAATTATAATAAAAGTGAAAAACAATAGGCTTTATGTAAATTTTCATTTAATGGATATCAGATTTTTCGTCAAAATATTTGCATAATAGCTATAATTGAAATTACGGACAGAATTATGAGGTTTTGAGTGAAAATCGGATCACAGGCTGACTATCATTAGGAACTGTTGCTCTCAAATGACTTCCAACTTATGCCACAAAAAATATTTTTATCTCAAAACTGACTGAACTTTTTCAACTGAAAACAATCAGTTAATGAATTGTTTTTACACTTTTCAGAGTTGTTTATAATGGAGTTTATCTCCCATTTGATGAGGAATTCCAATATTTTTCTCTGCAATACAACCATTGAATAACGGTTTGAATGAAAAAAAATAAGAGAAAATGTTATTCTGAATGACTCCCATGTGTTTAATAGACAGAACTGCGCCCATCCTTTATTTGTTTTAGATGACCATGCTACTGGCCATTTTTCACACCTTTTTATATTGTTGTTTTTGTTTTTTATTCTTGCAAGAAAATCATGCTTTTATTTTGATTGCCAATAAATCAACTTGGTTAGCATAGAAAATGACTGCCATGAGCATTTGAATAGTTTAATATGTTTGCATTTGTGTTTAACCAGAATTTATGAATCGAATCAATTCTCAAGAGTGAAACAATCTTGCTCATTGCAATCTTACTCATCTGTTGTTTGTGCTCCAAACTCATCCCCAAAATAGAAAAGAAATGGTTATAAACATTAAGACTCACATAAAGAATGGGCTCTCAATGTGAAGGAATTGAAGCAACAGAAGAGACAGAAGAGACACAAAATAAGGAAAAAACTAATCGAAGAAAGTGTTGAACGAAAGATCGGTCTCTCCTTTTAATTACGGGACTTCTTCTGTAATCCAATCAAAAAATAAATCTAACGAATAGTAAAGCAATAGTCGATAGTAAAGCACTTCTTCCCGTAAAAACGTTCGCAGAATTTCTGTTCAGATAAATACAAACTTAAGGAAACATTCGACAAGAGTTTTATAGTGCACTTAACTGTCAAGTCGTCTCTCTCTCTCTCTCTCTCTCTCTCTCTCTCTCTCTCTCTCTCTCTCCCACCCTCTCTCACCCTCTCTCACCCACTCCGAGCACAGTCTAAAGACTTAGCCATTAATTTCAATGATTCCAATGATGATTGAATTGACGATCAAACAAATGATTGCCAACCCCTACACCTGTCCCCCACACTATATCCGCGCTGACAAGTCTGATGATGTGCTGACTCCGGTATATAATGTCATAACAAGATCATTAGAGATATCATCCCTATTATTAAAATTGACTTTTGCTCTACTCTTCCCTTTAGTTGTCTTTCGTAACGAAAATTATGAAATGAACTGAATTTTCATCTCATTATCAGTCAATCAAATGAATCGCTTATTTTTCTGTCGCTTCCAATGAAACTAATGATGAAAATCAAAAACTGTTTTAACATTTAATTTATTTGCTATTAATTTGCGGAATATTTTCGCCAAAATTTTCAGTTAATTAAAGTCGAGATTAGACTGCGATAGGGTTTCCGCGCTTTTTCGGTACCGACATTCAGATCTGTTCGAGTGATTAGGTTTAGACGCAAAACAAATACTATGTCGCAGATTATAAGCCTTCGGTCGGTCATTAAAGTTATGGTAATTGAGATTATTTGCAATAATGTGTCCATAATTTTATCGGAGCTCTAATCGCACAAAATATTTGCCTTAATTGACGACTCATTAAAAGCCTTTTTATTTGTATCGGACGGAAGTCAATAACGATTTAAGAGATAGAGTCGGCCATCAGTTATATAAAGCGTTTGAGAACTGAATTCATTTCATTTTAGAAGAACTTATTTGACCACAAACTCAATGATTAGATGAGTAGTTGAATAACACTAAAGTTTGACGTCATTTGGTTTGAATGAAATATTTGAATGAAAACTAAAATTCTGTAATTAATTGAATTCAATTTAAAAGAGGTTTTCAGTTAAAATGTTTATTCAGTTATTGTTTTGTATTTGATTTGAATAGAAGACAGAAAAACATATTTTAATAGTTAAGGTATCTTAAGGTAAAAACTCTAAGGTTGTGACCGAATGGGTTTATCGGAGGTTTTAAGTGAGTCCACCACTTGTTTTGTAGTGAGTTTTCCTTCTCGTTATTTCAATCAATCAATTATTTTCACACAAATATATGATTTAAGTTTTAAAATACAAAATTACATTTTCTTAAGAGAAATACAATTTCAAAAATAATTGTTTTAATTTGAACTAGGCAGACTGATTGTTCTAACCCTATAATGGAAATATATAAATAATTAACTTGGTATATAAATGACTTACATTTCCTAATAGATTAAAAGTTACAGTTCGTAAATTGAGGGACACTTTAAGTGACTCTTCAAACATTTAAATCAATGAATATCTGAAATTTCAATCAAAAATAATTTGATTTAATGACGTCTTTTAAAACTAATTATAACTGAAAAATAATAATTTATTTGAGATTTGCTTTTAATTATTGAGTACTTCAATTCAAAATACCCTGGTATAATCGAAGACTAAATCTAAATTTAAGTTTTAAATCAAAAATATTTTTACTTTTTTCGTTCAAAAATTTTTTTTTGTCAAAATATTTCATTCGTTTTGATTTTGATTTGATATAATCCGAGGAAAATATTTTCTGTTTTTTAATATTATGGACTTAATTAGTGTTGAAAATCAGATAAAATTTTGAGAAAAAAACGTCTCTTAATCGAAATGAATAAATTAATGACCTAGGGGGTTCAATTCAAATTATCTGTGCAATAGACTGGTTCCAATCAAATTATTTCTCGGCTATTATGTAATTAAATTACTTTTTTTTGTTTCGTTAAAAATCTTATTTGTTTTGATATTTAAATCCCAATTCAAACGCTATTTTCGAGGATTAAGTAATTAATTGTATTTTTAAAATAAATAAGAAAAAGGAGTAATAATTAAATTAAGAAATACTTCACTAATCTATAAAATATTATGATTTGATTGCAGTCAATAAAAATGATTTAATATTATTGTTAATTAGTGTTTGAAATACTTTTATTATTCGTTTGACTTATGTCTGGGAAAACAGTTTTTTATTTATTGTTTTTTATTGAAAAATTTTGCCGAAAAAACCCATTAAAAAGGTTTTTTGATTTCTATCCGACAAACTGTTATTAATACTTATTATCTAATTTTGTATTAAGTTTTTATTGAATTAACGAATATTTAGATAATTTTAATCTTCAGTTAATTATATTTCGTGTTTGAGAGAAGTGTTACCAACGAAAAGGGGTTTCGAAAAAAAAACATTTTTTTCTATACTTTTCATTCAATGAGTTTAAAAATATTTGTGAAGAAATATTTTTATGTTATTTTCATGGAATAAATTTCTTGATGTTATGATTCAAAATTGGTTCACAATATTCATGAACTAAAAGAAATTAATAAATAAAAAATAATTTATATTTTTCTTCTCCTCTTCTGTTGAGTTAAGTGTAAAATAAAATTATATTTTTTTTTCTTCAAATTTATTACTTATTTGAGATTTTGATTACAGTCTTCAGACGTTATGTATCGTTGAAATTGACGCCAAGAAAAGAGGTTACAATTGATTCGCACCTTTTAATCAGTGTAAATTTATTTATGACCCTCTAATTTTGCCTAGATTCATTTTTTTTACTCAACAGACATTTATTGGAGTATTTGAAATATTTTCTGGTTTTTTGAAGAAAACTTTATTTTCGGTTAAAAAGTGAGTTATTTTCCATCACTAATGATATCGATGTGTGTCCCCAAGTGTCGGATCCTGTGCTGAATTTTGCTAACTCATCGATTTTTGAAAAGTTATTCTGTGCTGTTGGCCAAGGAATCAGTTGAAAGGACTTCGTTCTCATAAATCAATTTAATTGAGTTCTAAAGAAGTTATCGAAAGGTTGGCCTCACTATCGCCATAACAGCACACATAACAGCAGGTGCTCTAATGATACCCTCACTGTTAAGAAGAAAAAAAGATCCGGACATTAATTTCCTTTCTCTTCGAAGAAAATATTGGTTTTGATTTCAATATATTCCTTGAAATTCAATATTCATTTCATTCAAAATAGATGTGAAATATTTGGCGTCAGATATAGACTGAGCTCTGAATTGAGTGATAAAATTCAAATTCAAATATTTATTTCCAAAATTATAATAATTCATTCATTTATTATTATTTTTATTAAACTCATATTCAGTGCAATAATTCATTATTTATTTTTGAGTGAATATAATCTGAAAAACTATTTTTTTAGTCAATAAATCAGAAGAAATTTTTTTACCGAATAATAAATTGGATTTTCAACGGAACCGGACATTCACTGATTATTTTCATAGACTATTATCACTCAAAAAACTATTATATAAATCAAATACTTTAGTTGATTACACACTTATTCAGGTTTTCAATAGACTATAGTATAGTCACTATACATATATTTTAGCTTAAAATGTATATCATTTTCATAGATTAGGTTTTCGATTATATTAAATAATATTAATGGAGAAAATCATTTCCAAAATAAACACATTTTGATAAAATATTTTTTCGTGTGAAAAGTATTGGACACAAAATTTATGAGATTTTTTTTGACACAATCTGTTGAATAATAAACTCAAATGTTATTTATTTACTCCAAAAGTGTGTATAATATTTCTGTTGATAGGATTTTACTCTTATGTTTTGAATTGAAAGGTATGTATTTTGATGTCTTTCAACAGAATCCTCACAATTGATGCAAACATTGTGTAAATAGATTTTTAAAACTTCACATTTAATGGTAGGAAAACCTCAAGACTTTTCTCAAACGAATAATCTTTTCATTCAATGTATTCGATGTAAGACTTAAATCTTTTTTCGTGTTTTTCTCTTAAAGAATGAGAATTTCCGCTAAAATTCATTTTTTATTTTTCCTGGTATTCAATGAAAGCCAACATTCGTTTGGGTTTTATTCTTAACTTATTTATTCATTCAATTCTTATTCTGAGCTACACTTCCCTCAAATCATAAGCTTTTGGTGGAGTGCTATTCCTGTGCAATATTCTCAATCCGTTTATATACACTCGCTATAGAATCTATAGTATAGATTTATAAAAAATATATGTTTTGTTGAATTTATTTTTTTAATCAAAAATCGACTGAAGAATAAAAAAAAGTCAATACTTTTCATCTGAACTTAAGCCAAGTTTTCCAAAATCAAAGTTCAAATTATTTATTGCTTTTCCTATATTTGAATACTTGAGTGAATTTTTGATACCAAAAGGAAATTGGATTTGATTTTGATTTCAATTAATAGACACGAAATTCAAATCAAGAATTTTATTGATTTCTCAGACATTTTAATGCAATTTTTGTCACTAAAAGTCAGAAATTGATTATCAAATGCATTCGTTATTAGATTTTGTTGTGTTTTGAACGCATGAATAGCCATCAAATATACTCCGGTATATCCAATATATTTGTATTGATTTTTTTCGTAGTCTCTCCACTCCCACAGTGTGTGTATCCCAGAGGTGTGCAGTCACTGGTTTAGGGGGTAATTACGCTATCATTTTAATATCAACTGATTTGCACATCATTGGTCTCAGTTGGGTCTTATGTCAGTCCCTATCCTTAGCTTTTCATTAATTCAAATGCTATGAAACAGTTGTCAATCGATTTTCATTATGAATTGAATTGAAATGAATTCAATTGAAATAATTGATAATAATTTTATTCGAGCAGAAAAATATTTGATAACAAATTCATTCAATAAAATGAATAGATTTTGAGATTTTCGTATAGAAATAACTCATAACAAAGGGTTCTAAACGAAGAGAAAAAATCAATTCAGTTATAACCCCGGTATCTATTTTCGGTGCCGAATGTAAATCACATTTGATTTTAAATTTTTGACTTTTTTTTGAACACAGAATATCCGAATCCTTTTCGGCAGAAAAACGTTTAGAATTGCAAACGAAAGCACTTCTAATAAGTTATTTAAAAGTCTGAATAAAATTTGAATAATATTTCAAAACTTTTTCTCTGAAGTGAATTGAATTTCTGAATACTTTTTTGAATACGAGTGAGAAATAGGTGTTAAAAATCAATCAAACGATTGTTTTTTGACTATTGTTTGGAAATTTTTATTCAACTTTTTTTGTAATAATTTTTTCCGCTTTTCTATTGATTGTCATAATAATGAAAATTATTCAGACATTCAAACAAATGGTGAATATTTCTCTTCACATGAATTATAAACTATTTTTGTTTTGTTTAAATAAATTTGAATTCAAACCACATTTTAGTTATTGAATTAGGAATTGGTTAGCAATCAATCAAATTGTATTGAATTTTGTGAAACAAATCTAATTTTGGTTTTTCTTTTCAATTAATTTCGTTTAACTTAAGACATGAAGCATAAGGAATGCCTCACTTTTGTTGGGAAAGACTAATATCTATTTGACATTTATTTTGCTGACGATATTATCCACACGAAAATGAGATCATAATTACGAATGAGTCGTAAAATAAATAGCTTTAAGACAATGAGTCGTCTGTTTCTTCTTCTGAGAAAACTTTTATTATATTATTATCTATCGATTTGTCGGTCAGTTAGTGTCCGAGCGATGAATTGGTCCACAAAACTGTTGTATATTTGATTGGATTTCAATCGATTTCTTACTGTTTATTAATGGGCTAAACCTCATCTATTTATATCAATCCCTTCCCATCCCATTCCTAACCCAATTTCTCATCCATTGTTCTCATCATTTGAATGACACAAACATTTATCCATAATTTGCGATCATTTTTTGATCGATGAGTTTCACCATTCAATTAATTTTTTTGAGGGATTCCCTATTATTTGGCCCTAAAGTTAAGGTTTGTTTCGTTTGACATATATTTCAAACTTTTTTGAAATATTTTTTTCTTTTCATTGAAGTCTCAAAAGTATTGATCGCTATTTGAAAATACAGAGAAGTTTTTCTGTGATTTCCTTTCGCTTGAAGTCAGAGGAAGAAAAAAAAATCAAATGATTTGTAGAGAAGTTTAGATCAAAATTTTATCTTTGGTTGAGTTCATTGATAGACACGATAGAAGTCACACAAAAAATATGTGCAACAATTTGTTTGGCTCTTCAGGTTTTAGCACAGGATTATTGATGGCTCTGATCCGCACTTTACTCGATATAAGACTCTCTTCTCAAACACATTAATCTCTGAAACATTAGAAAAAAAGATTTTTATTTAGGAATATCTTATTTGACTTAAAATAAATCCTAAAATACTATTATATAATAATTAATATGAGAAAAGTGTAGACAATATTTGTATTTAGTATTCCGTTCAATGGGTTAAACATATTCTGAATTTTTATTTATTTTTCTATCAAATTATGACTAAAAAAATGTTTAAACAAAAAATATTCTATCAAATCGATGTCAGACTCAAAGCATTACATATTTTGGGCGAAACTTTTAAATTGAATAAAATTTTTGCCAAAAATTGTAAGATATCTGAAAATAGATTTTCAATATTTATGTCAAAACTTGGAAACAAAAAAACTTTCTGAAAATTTTTATCCCATTTCCCACTAAATATCGTGTCGTTTATCGAAGCCCTGAATCTATTGATTCAAGAAAAAAATTATTTATATTTCAGATATTATATTGTTTTTTAAAAAATATTTATAATAAAAAAAATGGTTTTTCTTAAGAGTAAATTAGAGCCGAAAAAATGGGTTGACTTTAAAAGTTAAGAAACTTAAGACCCGGAGATTTATTATTGAATTCTCGTCTATTAAATAATGGAGAAACAAATTTCTCATCCAATAGTTCAGAGCTCATGAAGAAGTCATTAAAAAAAGATTGCCTTATATTTAACGGCAAATTCTTTTGCCAAACAAAATAATAGATGAAAAAAATTTCAGAGCACAAGAAAAAATGCGAGGATTAATATCACCCGAATAACTGGCAAAAATCAACTCCACTCATCTGTATATTGCTCTGGGATTCATACTTATCGAGCACTGGCTCTCACTCTCTTCAAACATAATTAATAAGAAAATGAATGTTTGGATAATAGGCATAGTTTTCGGCAAAACTAATGAACAGTCGTTTCTCGTGATTAGTATTAGATTTTGTGTTTTTTATCTCTCATTTGAATTAATTTCGTTTCAAAATATTCATTATTTTTCCGTAAAATTGTTTGAATTAGTTCTAAGAGTTTGCCTTCGGATGAAAAAATCGGATTATTTTTTATTGTTTTTTAGTTTCAATTTTTAATTCAATAATCGATTGAAATTATTTTCAAATTCATTTCAATTATTTTCTGCTTTTTATCAAATTTTTAAAATATTTTTTATCTATTGAACGGATTTCACACAAATTCGTGATTCAATTCATGTATTGTTTTATTATATTTATTATAATTATATTTAAATTAAATCTGAATTTATTTTTTCGCTCGACTTATACCTTAACCTTAACTCCTTTGCAACCATTAAAGCCATCCCTTCAAGGAATAAGACTTTTGTTGGTTTTTATTAAGGTTTGACTGACTCTGACTCCGACTATATTAAGGGTTATATGAGTTTCGCTCAAAACTCAATAAATTCCTTCCGTTTGATATACGATCCAAATATATGTTGACATCACTGACCCATATATCCGACATATTTCTGCAAATATCCCAATATTTTCACTGAAATAAAACAAACCCAGAGTCCGACCGAAGTTTGAAATCAAATGTAAATTTGATTTTTTAAAAATCTGACACAAAATGTGTTGAAATTTTTTGATATAGTTTTTTGGTTCAGAAATTCTCATTCAAATTGAATTCTCACGAATTTTATATGTTATTCAATTTCGAGGACATTCATCAGAAAGAGTAGTAATTTTGTTGTCCAATACTCTTCTGAAGGCAAAGAGTAAAAAGATTTAACACTAAATCACAAATTAATTTACACTTCAGTCTCGGCCTATAATTTATTCAAAGAATAATTGTTTTGTAATTGAAATAAATTATTTGTTTCACTATTCGTAGGAATAAATGTTTTTTATCGGAAACTATTTCCCAGAGTTTTACCTAAAAATTTCATTTGAAAATAATGGACATCACATCACAACTGATAATACCGTATATAACACCATAAAAACCAATCAATCACTCGATTCGGATGTAAATTGAATTCGTGACTCAAATTCAAGTTTATATTCAGTTTTGAAGAAAAAATGGGAATTTCACTCAAATCTCATTATAGTGTAACTCTATTTCGTATGACCAGAAGGGGGTTCACAATCAACAGCCCCTTTCATACATTGTGTAACCCATCCATTAGTTACATGTTTTTTATGGTGTAGTCAATGGACAGACATCTATCAAAAAAGTGTAATAAAAGTCGATTTCGGTGTTATTCACCTAGCTTAAAATATTTTTGAAAAATAATTGCATGAAATTGTTGTCATTCGTGGCCATCAGTGACTATCTATCGGTTGAAAAAAAATTGCAAACATTAGAATAGAGTCACGAAAGAGCTGTTCAGAGGAATGGCTCATCCAATAGTCGCTATTGAATAGTGGATTCGTGTTATATATATTTTGTTTACGATTTACTTATACTTTGAAAATATCTCATATTTTTTACTTCAATCTCATTTCACATCAAATTATTGTCCAAATCTTTGCCTCAAAATTGTTTTTATCGATTCCATTGTTTTCATGGCTTTTCTCATAAAAATTCAGTCAATTTTTTATGGATTTCATCGGAAAACAGATTTTATTTGATTGAAAAATTGTATTAATATTTATCTGTTGTCGACATCTGATGGATATGGAAATTACGTAAAACTTATATATCCTTTGAAAACAATCTTATGTTAAAATGAGTTTTGTTTTTTCTCATCACTTTTTTTCTCTGAATAAATATTTGAGAATAAAAACTAATATTTTTTATCAGATTTTATACTCAGATTGAAATCCATTGAAAACAAAATTTATTTTATGTCTAAAAAAACTGTTTTTGAATTATAAGTTCGTATAATATGTTAGATATTTGATGAGTGGGTGCAGAAGACATGCGATCATACAGTAATGTAAATACTTAATAGAGAAAAGAGGGTATAGTATACCACGATTTGCGAGAGTCTATCATTTATTTGATTAGCTCTGAATAATGGACAGGTATGGGAGGGGATGCTGTGCTCATCTGGAGGCTTGTCATCCACGGATCACCGCTAATGTGATGACTCGTGAAATACAGTTATTTTAATGCAATTTCTATAAGAATTACAAATTCGAGGGTTTGTCCAAAAAAATGTTTATTTATTTATGAGTCATAACTAACGCAATATATTTTGTGAATTACTTTTTGTTGAAATCAAATGATTCAGTCTTGAGATGACATCAAATCAATTTATTTGATGACTATTTCATTCAAAAGGACCTCATATTTTAGAGACCTTTTTTCAAATCTGGAGCACATTTTAAGTCACAAAACAACTCATTCTTATTGTCAGTCAATTGTTTGGCATTCAATTCACTGAAAGATTTTGCACTTCATTAACGCAATTCATATAAATTTTCTCAATACATAAAAACGGCTCTCCTGTCTGTCTCATCCCCTCCATCCCTGTCCTTATTGTTAAAATTCAAATGCATTCTCAAATTATTTCCTTTTTTTTATTGAAATTTATGATCGAAATAGAGTTCATTCGTTACTAAAATTGTTTTACTCTTTTATATCTAATAATAGTCTCACGACTTCATAAACCTTCTCAAAGATATCATCGAAAGGAGGAATAATCGAATTTGGAGCGAAACTATGTGAGCAAATTTATCTACCTAAATTATCTGGCTCAAATTTTGGCAAATGGATATCCAACTCCTCTCCCCTTTATGTATAACACAGTGAATACTAAATAAAATATAAAAATTCAGGAATTCATTGCGTTTTTCAGTTTTAAAATCATATGTTTTTTGATTTTATGTTGAAATATGAGCTCAAATGAGATAAAAGTGTTTAATAAATATAAATAAAAATGACTTTAAATTAGATTTGTGTTGACTTTTGGGAATTACACGCTTTTCAACAAAAATTTTTCCAAGAACCTAATGCCTAGAATCTATTTTTTTATACTTAAAATATATTTTTAGTCAAAACAAACTTAAGGTTTGTTGAAATGACTTTCACTGGAGTATAACGTTTTTTCAAAAACCATATAATCAAATAAATGGAATAATATTTCAAAGTTATTAATGTCATCTTAAAAGTGGTCTCAAACCTATAACTCTCTATACATTCCCTTTTGTTTTCGAGAGAATAGTTTTGTTTTATTTTCAAAAAAATTATTATGAAATGGGATTTGAATTTGTTATTAAAGTCAATCATAAAGACATGAATCAAAAGTTTTGAAGTTTTAAATTGAGTACAAAATACGACTTTTATATTAAAGTTTGGATTTCTGTTGAAATCATTTTGATTTAAAAGTTGGCGAAAAGGAAATGATTTTCCATTCGAAGCGGAAAATCAATTCTTGGGCACAGAATAGACAAATACAATACAAAAGAGTTTGAAATCAGTTTTTAAAACAAAACTTATTTGTCGATTAAGTAATGCGTTAAAAATCAAAAGCAAACTAAAACTTGAACTCCAATTCAAATTCACTATAAAAAGAGATTTTAATAACATTTGACTAAATTTGAGCCGAATTTGGGGTTTTAATTGTTGACTAAAATTCAATGACTGAAAAGATTTTGTCTACAAAACGAGAGTTAATTATAGATCAGAAATAATGACTGGTTTTATGGGTTTTAGCCAATCGTCTGGTTTTGACTTTCATCGGTATCTAAAGATGATTAACAAGGACAAACTCGATAATAGCCTGGATTTTAGCTGCAATCAAAGTAACTCATCGTTTGTAGAATTGGAAGAACTGTCCAAACGTTTGGCCAAAAAATTGGGTAATTATGGCATATCTTATGGCAATCATTACTACTAATGGTTTCTCTCGTTTGTCATTGAATTAGGTCTTCAAGACTGGACTCAATTAGCGGTAGAATGTGGCGAACAATACGTCCAGACCTGTCTTGAGGTCAACCACAAGGCCCTGAGATTTCTCGGCGGAACTCTCGTAGAGTTTATGCTAAACATTGAGAGCATTCACGACATTACGAGCAAAGCCTACTCTGATTCCCCCAATAGTTTCTGGACAGGTCCGGGAGGGTTCAGCGGTCCCTCCGACACTAATAGAGTTCCCATTCGGGTCAACGTTAATGAGAAGGAGAGTCGTCTGACAGTGACTTACTTTACACAACAGAATGTGTCGGCATTTGTCTCACACGCGATGTGCGGACTATTCAGACGTTTTTCATTACTTATGTTTAATATCAGTGCGACTGTCACTCACCGCACAGCTAAAGGACAGTATGTCTTCCTATTAAGTTTGGATCAGAAGATGACTAAAGAGAGGACTAACTGTGAAAGTGAACAGAATTTCGATTACTTTCAATATAGGAATTCGATGTCAAACGAACCGCAAAAACTTTTTATGTCTGTCCAGACGTTTAGCAGAGCCTTTCCCTTTCATTTCATTTGCGACACTGATCTAAGGCTCGTTCAGATCGGCTCAGGTATGGGGAATGTCTTGACTTAAAATTTTAAAGTCTTTGAGATAAAAATTCTGCCAAAAAATACTTTTGAATTATAATTCTATTCATTTTTCTCAACAATTTTATTAACGTTTCGATGGATTCACAAAATGACTGAAAATTTTTCATTAAAAATAAAATTCAAAAGACATTCAAAATATTCTCTAATCTAATGGTTTTGTTGAAAGAATTTTGCATTAGATTTCATTTAAGACAAATTCACTCAAAATATTGCTTCAAATTTCATTTAAAACATTTTTCTCTTATATTTAAATGAATTTTAATAAATCTCTTGATTTGATTACTAGAATAAAATTCACTTAAATTGATTAAGGTATGAATTATATGACGATATGAATTTGTTCTGATCCTCTTTTAAATTTAAAAAAAAAATCCATAAATAATATTAAATTAATCTTTTTGTATATTAAATCTAGGTTTATAAATTCAAGGTTAGGTTTTTATATGCTTGATAGTTCGAGAATCTAGTTTAATCATGTTAAATTGAATAAATCTATTTTCAAATTCACCGGATATTTATGAGAAGAACTTTCCCTCAGAAACATTGATTGGAAAATAAAATATTCCATTGATTATTCAAAGGAGCAAGACCATAAATTTTATATTTCTATTCAAATGGGATTTGATTTGTAGGCGCTGTCCGATGCTCTGTCTTTGGACGATAGAGTCACTGGGATTACCATTGAATTATTGATACATACCTTTCCTTTTTTTGGATAAAAAAATCTTTTATAAGAATCTGAAGAAAATTTTCGGTCATTTTATCGGTTAAGCCATTCGTTTGAAACTATACTTCCCTTTCAGTTGAGTTATTCTGTTCTCAAAGAGGAATTCAAATCGTTTTTTGTCTCAATTTGATTCCATAAGAGTCTAAACATATTCTTGGTTTTCGTCAACTATTTGGAGAGAATAGTGAAAATTCTTGGGCAACATATCATAGATTCTTATAGTTTTATATAACTTTCTCTCAATCTATTCTCTTATGTAATATATTGTCAATTCTTGTCTTAATAAATAGGACTCATGAGAATGTTTGGCCACCGGAGCAAAGCCATAGGCAGTCCTATGTCTTACTATTTCAAAATAAATCAGCCGTCCGTTGATCTAAGTTTCCAATCAATCATTTATAGAACAAATTTGGTGTTTGTCTTGCAATTGGATCAACACTTATCTGATCCCAAGTTAGACGTAAGTAATGCCACTATTTTTCTAATTAAGTGACACTTTTCTGTCGATAATCCGTTTCTATGCTATTAATTAAATACAGAAATATTAGATCCAATGAATCCTTGAGTCGATTCTCAATGGAAATACTCTTTTTCATCGAAAGACTTAAACTCTAAATACATTTCTTCGACTCAACTGTTGAACAGTTTGTTTCCTATAGAAAGGCCTCGACTCTAATAATAGACATTAATAGAGAAATCTTTTCCGGAATCGTAATTACTTTAATCACTCAACAGATTACCTCAAAAGTAGTCAACAATTTTATCGATATTCTGAGCAAAAATCCAGTCAAACCCTTCGCTGCAACTTTTTTGTCGGTTTTAATTACTTCAGAAGTTTTTTCTTATGACTAAAATATTGATTGAAAACTGGGTTTCTCTGTATTTTTCTCTGAAATTCAATATCCATTCCTCTAATTTTGAGCAAAAATT
Organism: Tectocepheus velatus; assembly: GCA_034700625.1. Taxonomy (NCBI): domain Eukaryota; kingdom Metazoa; phylum Arthropoda; class Arachnida; order Sarcoptiformes; family Tectocepheidae; genus Tectocepheus; species Tectocepheus velatus. The sequence goes on from JAQIXV010000047.1 coordinate 105,302, forward strand.
CAACTAATATTCAGTTTTGGACTTAAAGCTGAGCTTTCGATTGCTATTCGGTTACGAAATATTGTATTTAATCCCGTATTAGAAAATTGTTATTAATCTTGAGTTAAGGCAAACTCAAAGTGATTTTCGCTCAGAATATAATCCGTTTTAAATTAATGAAATAATAACAAAAGTGGGCATACATTCAGTATTTCGTAACTCTTATGGACTTTTGCCAAACGAAAGGCTTTTTGGGAAAATAGAAACAAAAATCTGAGAAAACTAATGGTTTGTAACGAAAAAGTGATTTTCATACAAAACTGTTTGCCATCAGCTCTTCGAGAGATACTAATTAAAAGCATTTGACTCCTAATAATGATTTTGTGCTCATTATTATTAAAACTAATTAATCTTTTCAATGAAAGAATGATTAAAACTAAAACTCAAACTAACCCTTCATTATATTGGGTTCAAACTCATTGAAAATATATCTGATATTACTATCAATTGAATGATTGTTGGCCTCTAATCACTGCTTTAATTATAATTATTGTCTATAGAAAAATGTCTCTAAAAATAACTAATTAATCATTGCGAGAGAGAGAGAGAGAGAGAGAGAGAGAGAGAGAGTTATGAATAAGATTTATCTCTTTAAATGATCTATTGGTGTATAGATTGAAATAATTACTAATTAAGTGCTTTTCCAACAATTTTGTGGAATTTTTTTTGGTTTTGATTTTAAATTCAAAAGATTTTAATTAAATTAATTGGATTTTGAATAAGATTTCGCGGAAAGAGTTTTATCTAATATCTAATTATTTAATGAATTACTGAACTCTTTTGAAAAAAAAGTATTGATTGTAATTATGAGACAATAAAGGGTAGACTCAGATGCTTTCAAATGATGTCACTGTTTGGGTGTCTCTCCCATCAGATAATTTGATCTCAACTTGTCTTCGGTATTAACGAAACCATTAATCAATTTGACAGTCCTTTCAAATGTGAGACCTTTTGATATATATTTTAAAACTCAGTAACAATTAAAAAGTTTTGAAAAATTACTAAAACTTTTATATAGGGATCAATTTTGAATTTATTCAGCAAAATAATTCTCCCTCCGAATGTTAACCACAATTAAATATATAATTCAACTATTTATGACCCTGGTATTATCTTTTATGTCACAATTAACCCCACATTTAAACCGCAGATCAAAATATAATCTAAACGTTTGTATAATAAAATTTTTAATTATAAGTTAAATTGATTTTTGCAATAACTATAAAAACGATAACTTTTATTTATTCAGCAAAATAATAAAGTTGAAGGTAGCACTATCATTAAAATAATTTATCCAATTTGCCTAGTTCAACATTGATACTTCAAATTAACACAAAATTACAGTCTTTAACATAAAAACGTAGAAACTAATTAGAGTGTGACCCTGGTATTATTAGTTTTGGTAATATTATCTTTTATATTACAATTAATCTATAGATCTATAGACGACTCCCATATTAATATCTATTGATTCATCTATTGATAAAATTTTTATTCATCCGTTTAATTGATTTTTCTTAATGACTAACAAAAAAGTATAAAAAAGACATAATATTATTGAAAGTCTTATTAAGTGCTGCGAAACAAATAATTGATTGCATCCAAACTTTATTGAGATTTATTGGAAATTTTAGCGAAAAACTCAGCGATAGTAATATTTATAGTTCTCGTGAGGAATATGTAAATCAATTTTTTGTGTTTTTTCCCCTTAATATCAAACAATTCAATGACTAGACATAAGATTTACGTTTCAAGAGAAGAATTGTTAGATTGATAAGACCTGGATAACTAAGAATCAGATGTAATTGCCTCCTATAGACAGATACAGAATTATTGAATACTTGTTTACAGTTATATCTGATTCTGAGTCCGATTCTCATCAGAGAATTGCGATTATATTTGAGTTGATTTTGGATGTCATCAAATGCAACAGAATTTGCTTTTCGTATATAAAGATAAATAGTGTTGAGAAAGAAAAAAAGACCACATCTTTTGAGACTTCGACGAAAATCTATTTCCATTCAGATCTTTGTTTGACTTTCAAATGGCAGTCGATTTGCAAAAAGATTTTCATTTTGAAAGACTTATCCTTTTTCTTGGAATTGATATCAGTTTAAAACTTGTATTCAAATGATGTTTGAATTCAAAGTATTTTTTTCTAAAAAAATATTTATCTGTTGGACAGGGAATGGAACTGAAGGGCCAAATGATGCACTGCTTAGAAACAAATTGTCTGCTATTTTTGGGCTCACCTATCGTTAAAGGACTCCAATCGATGACCAGTAGAGGCCTCTATATATCCGATATTCCGATTCACGACGCAACCAGGTATTTAACACCAAGATTTAATTCGTAGCTCATTGAACTTGATCACTTACTAGAATTATGAGCTTTTTCTCGAATTAAAATTGAATTTTATCGGCAATTGGCGACAATCTGTTGCCAAGAAAAATGTTGTGAAACCGTTGAGACATTTCTTTGTTTTTTGTTGTTTTCAGTGATTAAGACATAAAATCCCAGACTTTTATTAGACTCTCATATAATGTAATAAACTTTTTATTAAGAAATTCTTGTTTTTTGACTCATTATTACCTCGAAATACAATATTTCAAACAATATATCCGTTTATTAGAAGTACTCTAAAAGAAGAGATCAAAGGAAAAGATTAATGAAAACAAATATAAGTAAAGAAAAGTCGGGAATAAAGTAAACTGTTATTCAGACCATTATCTAAATTGATTCGGAATATATACAAAACAAAAACTTTTTTGACTTAAGCCTTAAGAATAATGGCTCAGAAATTGTATGAAAACTTCAATACAAAGAATTGTTTACCCGAAGAGACGGTACAGTAGTCTTAGAGATCAGTTATTTAACTAAAGTTTTGTTTGTCAAGAGATCATCGACTCTGAGCTCAACAACAATTTGATTCTCTATTATACATATCGATAGATATCTATAAATAAAATATTTTTCTTTCGAATCTATTATTAATGTATTGTTTTTCTTGTTTTGAAATACGAAACAGAGATCTAATTCTGATCGAAGAGCAGTCAAGAGCTCAGGAGAGTCTCAAACGACGTATGGATGTCCTGAGGAATAACATACAGACTGCGAACCAAGCGGTCGATATCGAGCGCAAGAAAAACGTCGATTTACTTAATCTCATATTTCCGGCAAATGTGGCCAAAAAGCTATGGCTCGGGGAACAGGTGAAGGCTCGTCAGTACGATCACACTACCATGCTCTTTTCAGACATCGTTGGCTTCACTGCTATCTGTTCGTCGGCCACTCCTATTGTAGTCATAAATATGTTGCAGTCGTTATACATTCAGTTCGACGTCTTTTGTGGCGAAATCAATGTCTATAAGGCATTAATCCTTTGATTTTCTCTTTGAATAAAGTTTTTTGATTTGTTTTCTTTGAAAAACATCTAATTATAGACCGAAACCATTGGAGATGCCTATTGTGTGGCCTCTGGTCTGCATATGGAGAGCTCTTTCCATGCGATCAGAGGGGCGTTTATGGCCCTAAAGATGATGGAAGCCGTCTCTAATTTCCAACCACAGGGACTGCACGTCAAAAAAGTTCAGGTGATTTGAAAACTTGACTTTCAATAAAAAAATTGCTGAAATTTGACTCAACTTTCCTTTTTATGGTTTTACTTTGAATTTCAATAAAATATTTTTTCTTTACTTTTATTTCAAACGACTGAATGACTGACTCTTTTCCTAAATTGCAACAAAAGATCCAAAACTTAATCAAAAAATGCTTTTATAGTAATTCCTTTTAATCCATTAATAGATGAGAATAGGACTCCATAGCGGCAGCTGTTTAGCTGGTATTGTTGGTCTGAAAATGCCCAGGTGAGTTTGACAACACCACAATTCACATCATATGATCAATACTATCTAATCTATGAACTAATGTCTTTCCTATTCTTAGGTATTGTCTGTTTGGCTCAAACGTGACTCTGGCCAACAAATTCGAGTCCAGTAGTGAACCGATGAGAATAAATTTGAGTCCAACCACTTATCGGTATAAGAGATATCGGATGAGAGTTATAGTTGTAATCAATATTTTCATCCATTTTATAGATTACTCAAAGATAAGGGCTTTTACTTCACTGAGAGATCGCCCGACTGTTTGCCGAAAGAGTGTCCGCCAGATATGGAACCAATCAGTTTCTTTTTGGATGACTACAAACACCCGTTCCTTCGCGAAGAGCTCAGTCTTTCAACGCATATATTGAAAGCACTCCAAGACTTTCATAATTGAATTCTCGATTAAATACTCAAAAAAAAAATTGAAAACAGAAATGATTTGCATTAAAAAAGTTGTTTTTGAAAATTAATTTGAATTATAGTTAAACAAAGAGTTGAATGTTTTCAATGATTATCTATTTTTGTTCAGATCTTCACTAAAAAAGAGATTATTTGTTGACTTAATTGTGATCTCAATTTGAATGATAAGTATTTGATTAAAATTTTGCACAATTTTTGAGAAAATCGTTTCGTTTGTCAATAAATTAATTGTTATTCACATATAGTTTTGGATTTTGAATAAACAAATTGTTGGTAAAAATACTTTGACCTAGTTTATTTAATGAATAATGTAACAAGATCATCTTGACTGCCAAAAACCTGGGTCAATCACACAGAGGTATTGGTTTAAATAGCAAAAGTGCTTGAATTTAATTCAACAAAATTTTTAATTACAATATAATTTTCCATTCATATCAACAATTGATTCAAAACTATTTATTAATTAAATACTTAGTAATCGATATTCCGTTCATTAGTCGCGCGAACCCTGAGTCCCATCGCTTAGTGTTTGAGTAAAATACGAAAATAATTAATCAATTATTCAATAGTTATCGTTAGAAATGGATTAACACAGGAATCAAATTACAATCTCTAATGCAATCTTTCGATTAAGAACATAGTAATTACCAAGATCATTATTTCCAAACTCATAAATTGCTAGTTAACTGATTGTGTGATTAAAAAAACACATTTTGGAAAATTATAGAAAAACATCATTTGAATCCTTTAGGAGTTTTTTGCTCAATTACATTTACAGCAAGATCATTTTGTGATAGTACACTGAAAATCGTGAATATTCTCAATCGATTCTGTGTTTCCATTACTTTAGCCTTCAATTTGTTTTTGAATTCTCTCACAACATATACCTTCCCTATCAGATATGGAGGCGCTGTCTATCAGTCGAGTCGATAACGACTGAAAAAACCAATTCCTTGTTATTCCTGTCCCTAAGGATATGTAATCCCCTAAAATCACTGCAAAGTTATTGCGATTTCAACTTTCTATCGATATTTTGATTATTACAAACATTTATTTGAATACATATTTTGATTTGAAAACAGATTTGAGTGCAGTTTTTGGGATCACAACAAAAATATTTTCATACGTTTTGTAAACATTTTCAGTACAAAGAGAGAGAGAGAGATATACACAGAATTTGCAAAACATTTCTTTGCATTTAAGGCTGAAATTCATATTAATATAGGATTTTGAGGTATTTATTGATAGAACTCTTGATTTCTGTTTCGCTGTAAATATATCTACAAATGATATATTGATTTCGTTAAACAAATCGTATGTTTTGGTCAAATATTGTGAACATAAGTCGATATTAATATTCATCTTTTTGGTCAACTATTTTAGCGATAGGAGTGTCCACATACTTAAGGCAAAGGAATTCCTACCAAAGAATTCTCAATCGATTTAATGAAAAATTTGAAGAATAGACAGAATTTATGCCAAAAGTGTTCATCGATTGAGTGACTGAACAGAAGTTTAGTTAATATTATTTTAGAGAAGAGAAGAAAAATATAAATCTTTGCGAAAACAAATAAAAACATAATAAATGAGTTCATAAATAATATTTAACATTGAATTAAGACATCGATTCCGTTGAACACAATTTTTTTGTCAATATTAAGACAATATTTCTGTGAAATTATTAGCGAAATAGCGATCTATCATAAGATTGAGGCCACAGTAAACAATGGATGAGCGGATTGACGACTGACTATCCCTTTCATTTAGAAAAACAGCCGCAGATTCTGTGCTTTTTCCGTCTCTTCTCTTTGTAATTAACGATGTCTTCAACCTCTTTGGTCGGGGAATGGGATGTGGAGGGGTTTACAGAGGGATCCAAATGTTTGCCAATAATATCGTCTTCTGTTCTGTTGTTTACATTGGATTTAATGCACTTTTCATTTAGTGTTACATTTTGTTGACTTAATTCAGGTTCGGGTTTAAGTCCAATTTGATTTTCGCTATTATTCTGTTCTCTTTTTGATCCGAAACAAAACAAAATAAAAAATCTCTTTTTATTCCTTTTCTTCTCTTTTAATGTCTTAGTCTTTGTCGTGGATTTGTTTGGGTCCAGACTTTGGTCAACTTTTTCAGTAATAATCTGTTCATTGATTTGATCGCTTGATTTGCCGATACTATGGACTGAATCTGTGGATCGCCTCAAATCACTCATAAATGACAGTAGTCTTCGGCCTTTTTTCTTATTCTGATCTAAGGACTGATATTCACTGACTTGTGAGCCCATATATGAGTCATTTTCGAGACTATTTTCAGGTGTCGCCTGATTTACCCTCACGTCTGGTATTTCACGCCTTTTAATGGAGTTTTGTTTGGATTTCTGAAGATTTTTGTCAAAAATATCAAAAATCGATTGTTTTCTTGTGGGCGAACCCCTGGGCGAGACATAAGGCGACACATTCGGTGTCTCTCCTAAAGGAGTGCCTACAGTTGAGTTGGCTCTGGATGTGCGAGTGGGTGAACCCGAGGGCGACTTAAAGTGTCCTCCAGTGCTCAAACTGTTGTGAACCGAGAGGTTATAGTCTTCGTTATAGTTGTCGTCAAATTTTGTCACAAAATAAGTCGAAAAGGGAAACACTTTTTGTGGAGAATCGACGAAAAAATATTTGTCACGAATCAAATACCTTTGGGGCAGAGAATAAGACATAAAAAAGTGTTATTTATTTAACAAAAGTGTGGTTTCAGTAAATCTAATACTTTTTGTAACTTTAAATACAATATATATTAAAATTTCTGTATTTTTCGTTTTCTTTAGTTTTTTTTTCATAACTGTTTCGTAACTTCTTTACTGTTTATCCGAAGAGGAATATAAAGTAATATAAAAAATAAATCATTCGGATATAAAATGGACAAAACTGCCTCTCTCTCTCTCTCTCTCTCTCTCTCTCTCTCTCTCTCTCTCTCTCTCTCACCCATAAAAAGATATTATACCGAAAAACTAATACAGATTTCGTTGGTCTTCAAGAGGACAGAAATTTTATATATATTTATCTCAAATAAAACCTATCGTTAAGTTTCACACAAATTATAGGCTTTTCTTTCTTTTGGTTGAAACTCAAATCGAAACGTGTTTTCATATATCGATTGCTTTGAAAATATCGTAAAAAAGAGGAAAAATTACATTCAAGGAAATCCAGGAAAAAAATTTCTTTATATATATATATATATATCTTTATTCTTAATGTACTCATATATATCTTCTTCGACAATATTATATGTGAAGTGCATTAGTTATTGTGTGGACACAATATTCCGATAATAACATAAAAATAGAATCCGATAGGAATGGACTTCAGGGGAATTGGCGTTCAATAGTTTCTCAGATGTTTTCATTCACTTTCACAGAAATAGCAATAAAACGACTCACCTCTTGGTCTCTTCACTGATATGGACCTGTCCGGGCCTACTATTGCTCTCCATTTTATTGGCCAGAGTGACAGTATTGCCAAATAGGCAGTACCTAGAGCAATTTAATAGAAATTGATAGTTAATTCTTGTATCAGCTTTTATTTGATATGAAATTGAATTCTTTGCAAAAAAATATCGGAATGAATGACTCCGGGATTTATTGCCATTTATTGGATATCCTTTTCAAAGCTCAGAATGACATACCTTGGCATTTGAAGACCTGGATTGTGGGGATTACATAAAATCAAAAATAAGAATTAGTTATAAATAGAAAGACATTTGATTTGATGTTATTTTTCATTATTATGTCCATACCTACAATACCGGCCATACAGGATCCCGAGTGGATACCGATCCTCATCTGAAATCAATAAGAATTAAATTAAATCTTTTCTCTTATCTTTCAATTGAATATCATTTTATTTTTATCTCAAAAAGGATTTAACTTTTATTTCCCAAAAGAAACCAAAAAAATAGTCAAACATTTCAAACATTTTTTGTCCACTTTTTTCTGTCAAATAGGGTTTACTTCAGAAGCGGTTTATATTTGATATTTTGTAAATTGAATTTCAGATGAATTGATAGATCAGTTTTTTCTTCATAAGAAGCTATTTTTCTTATATCAAATAAAAACTGTTTTATGAAATACATTTTTTCAGACAATTCTTGTATTTGAATAAATTTATTGAATTTCTGAATGCATTCATAAAATGAATTCATAAAATATACGGAAAAAGTCTATTTATTTTTGTCTCAATTCTTATGCGGTTCTGACTCTTCCCTTAATAGTAATTCACTTTAAAAACTGTAATTTTTATATTTGCTTCGAAGGAAATGGTAATATATTTTAGATTTAGTAAACATATTGGAACTGGATTATTGCTCAAGTGTTTTTTTATCATTAAACATAAGTTTTGGTTTAGCATGGTAATTTCTTGTGACAAAATAAATACCATTTTTGGTACATATTTTCAGAAAACTTATGCATTTGAATAAATTTATTGAATTTGTGAATTCATTCCTAAAATATTCGCAAAAAATATTATTTTTGTCTCAATTTTTATGCTGTTCTGACTCTTCCCTTAAGGAATATCGTATAATATTCTCAAAGTATTTGAATAATTCAATAATAGAGTTATTAGAGGTTTTACTCAAATTTTATATTCAATTACAACCAATCGATTGACGACTTCTTAGGACTTAATATAACTCTATTCACTCAAATGAAGTCTTCTTTTTATAGTCTTCACTCTTTTTCTTAATATTCTTAACACATATTATGTATTGTCTGTTAGAAAAAAAGTTAATTAAGTATAACATTGACTCTAATATAAGAAATTTTCTTATCTTTTCCTACAATCAGTTATTCATTCTGTTCCTGATTTTCAGAAGTTTTTTATTATTTTATTTCTCTTTTTGTGTTTCAATTGATTCCTGTTTTCAATCCATAAATTTTTAGACATCTTTTATATTCTTAAGACTAAAATCACAATCGATTTGAAAGAATAATCACTTTTTGTTTCATTTATTTCTTTTCAAACTTTTTCTTTTCATTTCGTTTTTTAATCTGAAATATAATCTGATTATAGAAATGAATTAAATTTTACGTCTCTTTCTCTCATATGAATTGTTTTTTTAGAGAAAATTATAAAATCCATGAGTTTTATGTCTTTGCCCTAAACAGATAGTAGGCATTCCCTTTACTTTTGGAGTCCCTTAACTTATTATTGAATTCAAATCACATTTTCAATGGATTTTTGGGAACAAATCGTTTATTCCATTTCTTTATAGATATAATAGTTTTTATTTAATAACTGCTTATTATTATTATCATTGCTTTCAATATTTGGAAGACATTTATTACAGCAATAAAAGCGATAAGAATAGGAAAAAACTCATTTATAGTTAAGAATAAAATATTACATAATTTGTTAAGAATTACATCTTTTTTGTTACTTTGACTCTAACTTTGAATTAAGTGTTTTGATAAACTATTTTTAGTAAAAATCTTTTTAAATACTTCAATTAAATTCATTGCTCAAAGTTTAAAACGGTTTTAAACAAGGTTATTTTTGTATAAAAACTTATGTGAAAATTCATAGTATCCTAATTAACTTTAAAAACTGTAACATTTATATTCTCTTCGAAAGGAAAGTGTCATATATTTTAGATTTTCACTAATATTGGTTGGATTAATCATGATCATTTTTATGGTGCAAGATGAAACCATTAAAACAAACCTAAATATTCCAGCTAATTGCATTAGTATAAAACTGCTTTTAACAAGGTTATTTTTGTTTAAAATAACTTAAATGAAAACTAATAGAAAGTTAACAAAGTTTAAAAACTGTTGTTGTTAAATTCTCTTCGAAGGAAATTGTCTTATAATTTAGATATTTTATAAATAAGAAGCAAGATGGTGTCCGATTTTTTGGTTAAATTAACATCAGGCAAAACAAACTTGAAGTATTCAATTTATTAAGGCTGAATATTTTTCCCATTGACAGGCAACCTAAAGCAAACTAATAATAATAGCAAGTTGATTTATCTTAAAACCTGTAATTTTTTTTAATATTTTCGAAGGAAAGTATAATATATTTTAGACTTTTAATTATTAATGGATGGACAACAATTATCCCTATTTTAGCACTGTAGTTTTTTGGCAAAATAAAACCAATCGAAACAAACCTGAATATGTTTGCCATCGACAGGTGACATTACATTGAAAGTGACCTTGACCATTCCCAGTCCCATTTGTACGACTCTGTCCGCGTGATCGACCACCTTATCGGGGAGACCCCCGACCACTACATACGCGTCTCCAATGGTCTCCACTTTATAGACGCCGTAAATGTTCGTCAAATTATCGAATTGTATGTAAAGTTTGTTGAGAAGTCTGACCACATCCATGGGCTCCGTCTTTGGGTGACCACACATTGCGGTGAAGCCAACGATATCTGAGAAAAGACAGGACACGGGTTCGAAGCTCTCGGAGACAACTTTGATGTTCTGACACAAAAGTCTGGCGATTTTGGCGGGAAATATGTTGTGAAGGATCTCTTCGGTCCGTTTGTTCTCATCCCTGAGCTTTGTGTCCAATATTCTGATGTGATTCGTCGCTTCGTCCAACTTCTCCACCAATTCTCGTTCCCCTCTTCTCTGGTGTGACATAAGAATGAGGTCACGTGTCCTGTCGTGGATCGGTATGTCTGTCATATAGAGACCCAATCGTTTCATTTCGTCCAAACCGTTAACTCTCGGCGAACACAAAAACAGCACAGAGTCTGACTCCGGGAGGGGAACCATTTGACCCTTCAGGCGAAGTCTGGGAACCTCTGAGCTATTACCGTCAGTGCTGTCAACCGATTGATTGATTGAAGTGATGGTATCAAAAGACTTATCACTACTGGTGGACAAATCGACAGATCCATAAACTTTTCCCCTAATGAATAAGTGGGTGCTCTTCACTACAAACACTTGATTGCAGTAATTGAGTATCGATTCGAAGGACAGTTCGATCTTCGGTCGACTTATTTCAAACAAATCACTGAATTTGAGGCCACTTTTGGACAGCCATAAGGAATGGGATAAACGTCTCAATGAGTCTCCGATTTGAATGATTTGGAAATCACTTTTGAATATCATGTGAAAGGGAAAGGCCTCACAAAGGGTACCGGTGCTGAACATAAGGTCCTTCGGTAATGAACTCAATTTCAAATCTTTCTGATGTCGGGGCAGTGTTTGTGATAACTCCGATCCCTTGTCTTCTCTGAGTATTTCAAGAATGACGTGTCCGTCGCTGTTCTCGTCTACAGTTCTGACCACAACTTCAGTGTTGAAGAACTCTTTGCTAACGATTTTGACCAAACCCTTGACAATAGCGCTCAGACCCTTACGTTCGCTGTAATAATGCAAATGCATTGTCCCCTCTGTTGTGTGGGTCACACGAAATGATGGCGCTCTCATCCCTGGGTAAATTGAGCTGAGGTGGTCGTGTAGATTGTCTAAATTGGTGAGGAAGTCATACAAATTTGATCCCAAGACCCGTAAAATCTTGTCGTAGCCATTGGTTTGGCAGTACTTCAGGAAATGACTGCCAAATGCTTCCAAACACGTCTCGATATCCAGTCCTGCGAAACAAATTGGATTTGTATATAAAAATTGCGACAACTAATTGAGTTTCAAAAGCAAATCCCTTTCCCTAATTAAATATGCAAATTAATGCCATAACACAATACAATTGAAAATTAAACCCATTTTATGTTTAATTGAAAATTAGATTTAATTTTGAAAACTATTTGTAAGCCTTTTGTCTGTTTTGAAAGACTTTATACTTTTGTGACATTTCTTTAAAGTTTTTGATTTGTCTTTTCATTTGTTTTGACATTTATTTTGAAAACTATTCTTTATTTTTCAGATAAATTGTCCAAAAATTTTCATTTAAATAATAGTCTGGTTTATAATTCAATGAATGTGAGGGATATTAATGATTTTTATCAGTTATCAGTTAAAATATTCATAACACAAGATATCAAAAGAAATTCATATGATTTAGGTTTTCAAATAAATATGATATTCACTGAAAGATAAGATAGATTTCTATAAAAAGTAGTCAAATAATATTGTATTACGAAAAATGAGGTTTACTTTATTTAAACGAATGATAAATTGATTTGAATTTCTTTTGGCTAAACATTAAACTAAATAATTCAAAACAAACGCCTCTTCCTTTCGATTAGGTGTTTGTTTTTCTATCTCTATATCATTCTTATCCATCTGTAATCGCAACTTATCATGCAAATTTAATGATTAGTAAAGTTTCTTGATTAATTACCTACGACTTCACTGGTTGTAATGATGAGTTTGAGAGTAACCTCATCGTCGTATACCTTATGAATGAGAAAGGAGGCGCCCCTCAACTTAATGCCAGACCTTTTCCTATTGTAAAATAAAAGAGTTTTAAGAATAAAATTTCATTGAAATTCACACTTTGTTTCAAAAAGTTAATGATTTTTCTCCAAAAAAAATATTTTATGACAAAAGTCTTTGAAGAATACGAATAAGTCTTTCACTCAAATGAATTCATTTCATGAAAATTCTTTTTAAAATTTTTAGCATTACTTCAAAACTATATTCAAATGAAATAAAAAATTTCAATCGATTTTCTAAGAATACGAATAAAGTTTTACTAAAAGGAAATTGATTTTCAATAAACTCTTTGTTTAATTCAATTTTGATTTTGGAGTTCAATTCAAATGTGAAAACTTTTTTTTTTACTTCTTTTCTGTTAAATAATAGACTCTTTTTGTTATTGATTTCATGATTTTCATGCTTTGGTCGCATTCTGTGATTGGATTTAATTGAAGTCAAACCCAATTCACAGGCGATAGAGGAACGGATCGATTGTTATTCTGGTCTATAGATTAGATTAATCTTCATTTTTCTGCCAATAAACAAATCCACTCGAAGTCTCTACAAGACTCTGACCCGAAAGCATACGTTCCTCTCTAATCAAATCAAATTAAAGCAAACTTTTGGTCAGTTTTTTTTCTGTTGTCTATAAGTTTTTGTGCGAAACAAAAGCAAAACATTTGAACTTTAGTTAAGAAACACAATTAAGTCAATGATAGGCAAACACTCAACAATTGGATACAATTCTCGATTTTTCTTCATTCGACTCATTGGATAAGATATTGGATTCTCTTGTAATTAGGTATTGTCTCCCAATTTACGTACTGTCCGTTCATTAAAAGAGGAATCCCATCCCATATAAACACTAAATATTCATTAATTTTTAGCAAAAAACAAACAGAAAAAATGCATTAACTCTCGAATCGATTGGTACGCCTTCTCCTCTCCCTATCCATAAACAAATACTTATTTAATTAAAGATTGTTTTTGTTTCCAATTAAACCAATTTATATCAACTTTTGTTTAATCCAAAGTCAAGACTCCTTTAATTACTTCAAACGATTTTAATTGATATCAAACTTAAGGTCAATAAAAGTCGGAGTGTTTTGGGATTTTGTGTCTTAATTGGAATCGATTTCGTGAACCGCATAACAATATGACAGACAATAGACTCTTCTTTTCGACTATAATTGAATTTTCCAGAAATCACTTCTTCAGGTATTAATCATTTTTTGTGAATCAACTGACGATATATTGGATCCCATGACTGGAATCGACTGCGGATTACGAGAATAAATAGCTTTAATCAAAATTTATGATCTATGGGCTGACCTATCGCTCAGAATAATGATTGCCATATGTTCTGGAATTTCTCAGATCAGACGCTAAGGAATTTGTTTATTAGTCGAAGAATATATTCTGTGCGCAAATTGTTTTGCAATTTATATTTGTTTTGAGATCAGTCTTTAGATAACTTAAAATTATATTAATTTTATTTAAATTTATTCTAACAAATAGTTTGAAGAAAATCTCAAAATCAATGAATACTTTCTCGGATAAAATTTAGGATGGGCACAGTATTTATATCTAGCTATTTATGATCAAATTATCTAGCCAATTTGGAATCAAAATTTTCTTGCAATTTCAATACCCATTTAATGTAAATTTTCTTAAATCATCTTTGTGTATCTAGTAGGAGATATATAAATTACAGTTTGCAATTTGACAAGTTCAAAAAAGGTTACTTCTGTGCCCATCACTGCACTATTGAAATCACAGCATCTTATCTGTAAAAGAGGTTTAAAGGCAATGGTTTTTGACTAAAATTAGCATAAAATAGATGAACAGCTCTTATGTAAACAATTCTTAACTTTGAATTTCAATATAATTTTCAGTGAATTTAACATTTGTTATGACTTTCAGACTCCAAACGGAATTTAATTTAAAATTAATTCAAAATCTTTTGATCCGTTAATATCTTTCAATGGGTTGTCAAACAAATATCAGAAACAAAATCTAAAAATTGAATCAAAAGTATTATTTGAATTTTTTTCACTTTTTTTGTTAAAACCTTTTTATTTCAAATGAAATAAGATTTTCATTTTTAATGAGAAGAATATCTTTTTATATACCCTTTTATTATGGCTTTTAAGTCCAGTATTTCGTATGTTTCTGAAAACTTAAGGCAAAATATATTCAAACGACTGTTTCCAGAGACATAAAACCGACTCTCAATTGAAATTTCACTCAATTTGAATGAATTGGTTTCTGGAAAGTATTGCTCCGGAATTCAAAAATAAATTTTTTATTCACTCAACAAAACTGAGTGTCTATTCGAGTGAATGGGAAGGACTGCCTTCAACTTTAAACACCATAACAGCCATAGAAATAAACATTGGATTAAATATTTTTTATCTGAAAAGAGAGGAAATATATTTCCGTTTCATTAAACTGTCGAAAGACTCAAAGAATGGATTTTTGTTTTCCAAGAATATTCTTTAAAAATGTTTTTGAATAAAAATATCTGAAAATACTGTCAATAAAAATGATGAGTGAAAAAGAGGACATCCTTCTGATAGCTATCACATATCAGTTTTTATGTATGGCTTTTGAAATCTGAGTTGTTTTACATAAACTCTTTTGGATATATTGACTGAAATATTAATACAATCAGTGGTTTAGGTTGGGAGAAAATTATATTAAGACATTAGATGTATGTCGGGTCAGTTTATATCGTGTCTCATCTGATGAGTAGAACAGTTGGCTCTTCTGTCTGTGAAGTTATGGCTCGTTAGACATGAATATCACACGAATACTGCCATCAGATGAACCATTAAATCCATTGCTTGACATTTATTTTCCAGTTTCATAATAAACGGATCGATCTTTTTGTTTGTCGTCTCTCTATTCTCTAACAACCCATCAATAGATTGAATCAGTTTTCATACAATTTTTTATATAACACCCAAAGACTTGTCATAATCTTCAATATTGTCTGTCAAAGAGTTAATGCGATTATTCATTAACTAAAAACTCTATTCAAGAGATGAACAATAAAATTGATTGTCGACTAAATGTCTGATTATGTCTTTCCTTTAGAAAAAAGACTTTCCTCTCCATTGACTGACATATTTGGGACATCACTTGACACTCAGCCCTCAATTAAGTGACAATAATATTGTGACTCCGGTTTGCGATCGATTCTAATTTGCTTTCAATCGTCGGAAGACTTTTTGCAGATTAAAAATGTTTTTCTCGGAAAATAAAATTCAATTTTTATTTTCGTTGTATTTCTTATCAGAGTTTTACAGACGAATCAGTTTTTGAAGTTATTTGCCATAAAAGGAGATATTTTAGACACTATTGCGAAAAGGATAGCCAAATGATTTGATCAAGAGCATGTGTTGCTTCCTGAATGAACTTGGATCAATACTGGAACTCCTCTGGGAATGGGAATATTCTGTGCTCTCAATATTCATTAGAGTTTCAATTTCTTGTTTGAAAATTAAATTCAAGACTAAATTCAGAGAATTTGTGGAAATTTTTCACCAAAAGTATATTTAAATTCAGTATTTGAACGAAAAAATGTCATTTCATTTGAAAAATAGATTGGATCTAATGAACCGATTGCTTGATAACAATAATCTCTGAAGGAATTGCTTTGAAATAGTGTTTCCATTTTGAAACTCGTTTCGAGTTAAGAGAGATATTGATTGAAAAGAGTCGACAATAAAAACAAATTTAAATCTAATGGAGTGTTGCCTCTCTCTCTCTCAACCCTTGCACTTAATAAAACCAATGTCTGAATGTCTTAAGTCGAGTCGAGTCCCACACATAATCTTCTAGTGTTTATGTAGTGATACAATAATTTCGTTAATCCTCTTATATGTCAATAAATGTATGAAAATATTTGACTTCAAATAACATTCCACTAATGAAGTGACGGAAAAGGAATGGTATCTGATTTTCAGATGTGTTTACTATTATTTTGTTTTAAATTTACGACCTGTACATTTTTAATTGATAATTCTAACTCTATAACTCTGAGCTAACTCTATAAACTTTGTCAATTTAGTCAATTTGGACCCTTCGCCTTATCCTTTATATTATTTATTTATTTTAAAATCACACTGAAAAGAGCAAGATTCTTTAAATATTTTATCTGAAAACAGAGTTATCCCAATTTTCTTTAAAACTGTTTTTCATGTCTCCTCTCAGATTCTGACCACTCTTTTGGTTGGACACAAGCCTTGAGTAGATTTAACTCAATTAGGGTCTAAAAGTTGACTCAAAAAATATTTTCTTCATTTGATTGATTGAACCGATCGCTGGTATTAGAAGGCCTTCCCCTATAAGTTGACATTAATTGATAATTTTTCTTTTTAGCACTTCTCCTAATTCCTTGCCATCGATTTTGGGCTCAATTTTAGACTTTTTTCTTCTGAAGAAAAAGCGTTGGACTCACTCTTGAGATTTAATCCAAGAAATGTGATAAACATTTAAATAATTGATAGGATGTCCCGGTTTATGACTATAGCAAAGCCTAGAATAACATTAAATATCAGAATTCTGTTTATGTTTTTTTTTGAGGCAAAAGAATTTAATCTCAGAATTTGTATCAATAATGAAGTGCTCTATTCTGTGCTAAACCAGTGCTGAAGGAAAACATTATTTTGATTTTATTTCTCTTTTTTATCAAATAATTTATTTGTTTTCTTGTTTTTGTTTTATTCAAATTTCAAGTCATTCTATTTATTCTATCCATTATTGGAAAGGGATATCCAAAGAGGCAGTCAGTTCAGTGCCGGCAGTATCTTATAAATCCTGATATGTTGTGCGGCGGCACAGCATTTGGTTATTAAATATTTCATAAAATTCTTTGCATTTTTTGGTAAAGAAATGTATTCAATGGATTCAAACATCAGTTTTTCCAAGATTACAGAATATGAAGCTGACATTACTATGCATTATACCGAGATCAATTTTTCAAGACTCTAGCAGAACAGTCCGAGTCTAGCATAATGTCTGAATAAATAAGCGAATACTCAGTCATACAGAAACATAAAGTGCGAGAATATAATACACAATATTAACAAAATTGTTGGCTTTTAACTCAAATAATAAAAATAAATGTTTAAAACAATAGCCATTCAACTAATAGAGATGTGCAAAATACAAGAAATAATTGCTCAGATAAAAGTGCCAAGTTGAAACTAATGCACAAATGGCCAAAATGACCTTGCACTTTAAAAGCCCTAACATCAGTGACTCCAATAATAAATATTTCAATACATGAAGAGTAGACACAATTTATCTAAAATTAAATATTAATGATTTGAAAACACATTTGAAGTGAAAATGTGTTGGAAGTGTGTGTTTCCTATTATTCTTGTTATTCAATGAATTGAAACACATTTCACCAAAAATAGCTATTTTCGAGTCGACACTAGAATTGAGTCCAATTTCTGGTGATATTTGTGCCAAAACTCTCGATGTATTAAAAACGACTTATTTCCTGAAAACACGTTATAATAATATTGAGTACAAAAATGTTAAGCAATTCACAACTTTATGGACTAATGTTGAGAGCCTTTACTCTCGTCTCTAATCCCCAAAAAATGTTTATTTAGTTTTTTAACAAAATTAATAAAATATGAGATAAGAGTATTTTTCACGCATGAAGAGCATAATACAAAATTGTATCAAAATTTTCACACTATTTGTCCTTTGGATAGACTGTCAGATCCAGTGTATATGTATTCTTCTGAGCTGTGTTTCGAGAGCCCTATCCTTCCGGTGCTAATCCTTAATAATATTTTTTTCTCACAAAATGTCAGTTTTGGTCTCATTGGAGCGGATCTGATGATAAATCCATGATTTGAGCTCAAAAATAGCACATCATATGCAAAATTCAAACACCAAGTCCTTTAGGCTCAGAATTCCGGTCCAAAAGCTTTTTGGAAAAAATCAAATTTGAATTTTTGAATAATTCCTAGAACTTGAAGTCTTGACATCGATTTTGAAATAAGTTTTGAAATACTTTTTTGTATAAAAACGATTTGAATGTAAAGTGAAATGAATCTCAATCTCAAACTTTTATCGATAGGAAACTCATTTCTAATGAAATTGTAATCAAAACAAATTGAGTGAAAACTTCTGTCGATCTCAAAGTTTTTGGATCTAATGTTTTGCATTCATTAATCAAATTAAGTGCAAGTCTTCCCTCTTTTTTGCTTATTTCGTATGAAATTAGTGTTAAATCGATTCGCGATTCCAAACATAGCTCAGGACTTTAGTGTCTGGCCTTTAAATTGATTGACTATTTTTGTTGGAATTTTCAGTTAATTCTTTTCAATATTATCCGTGAAGTCATATAAATAGTCATATATTATATGAATGGAGTGTTTGGTCGACGAAACTGATGGCCACATATCGTCTCTCATTAACTATTTTTCATTCGCTATCAACACATTATTTAAGAGCCAGTTATGAGTTTGACTGTCATTTTCTCACTTAAATACCACACATCCAGTTGTGATTCAGTGTAAGCTTAGCAAGATAATGGACTAGCTGACGTGCCTTAGTTGACCTTTCTCCTTCCATTGTCACGAATCAATTCTTTGAGATAAAGCTTTTTTCCGAAACACTTTTTTGTATCACAATTATTGGAAAAACAGATATTTTTAGTGCACTTGTCTTGTGTTGTGCTATTCCAATATTGACCATGGTCATTGTCACATTTGATACACAGATGTGTTTATGGCATATATTATTGGAAACATTGGATTATTAGTAACAACTGACCGGTGCTCAAACAAGCGCTCGGAATATACATCTAATATACAACTCTGTTATTATGAGCACAGAATATAAGTTAGTGTCGAGTCGTTTGATCTAATGTCTCGAATATAATGGGAAGAGACAGTGAAGAAGATCAACAAAAATCCCATTCATTCATAAGAATCAAATCTAAAGGTTTTGTTGACAATAACCCTAATATTGAATCAAAATAATACTCTTTTAAAACATTCATTTAATTGATATTTATTTGAAATATTGATTATAAAAGTGAAGTTCAAATGAATTAATCAATTATTATGTTGAGCCCATTCAACGTTGAGAATGAGGTTCCCATAACCGTATCCGTTAAGAGCACTGATAGCTTTGGCCGCGTCTTCCCGGCGCTCGAAACTGACGAACGCGAAACCCTTTGACTGACCGCTCTTTTTGTCTTTGAGACAATTTGTCTTTATAGGGACAGTCGAGTGTCCAGTGACCCAATTGGCAGTGTCTGCACTTAACCATACCTTTGCCGCTGATCTGCAAATTCTTGAGGGCGTCGTCCACTTCGGTGTCGAGTCCAGAGTTCATGTCTTAATGTTTTAATGTCGGAAATGACTGTAGTGTTGGGCGGAAGGGAAGTCAATCTTTGGCCAATATTTCCATTAAATTGGTCTTCAATTTGTTCATCCATTTGGTCCGCCCACGAGACCTGACCTCCAGATACTGACATTTCTTACGAATGTATCGATTGTTCAAAGATTTGATCACAAAATTTGAATCAATTTAAGAAATGAAGAAAAACGTGATTTTGTCATAAGATTTGTCATAAGATTTGTCATAAGATTTGTGATATTAATTACGACCTATAATTGTCTAACACTTTAAGTCTATATTTGAATATTGACTTCAATCCAATTGAACTTCAATTGAATAATCGTTTTTCAAAATTTCGTTTCATCTGAAGTCTGAAACAGTTGTACGAACTTTACATTCAATGTATTGTTTGTATGCATTTGCCTATAGATCTTATTTCATAAACACATCTCATTATACAAGTAGTGCACACATCCTGATGTGCAAGGTTATAAATTCTCTTTATTGATTTGTAATCCGACTGCAGTCTTATGTATGAAAAGTTTTTCTAAATAAAGTCTAAATTAAAATATGTGTTGACTACTACCACATCCTTTGTGTACAGCAAATATATTCTTCACCAAGACTCTAAATATGAGTGCTACACACTTATGTCCTTGAATTGCAAGAGTATTTTCAAGTGAAAGTGAAATATTTGCTCAAATATTTCATTACTATCTTATCAGTAATTTTGTGGTCAAAGAATAGGTTTTTGTAAAAACGCTTTCGTTTTGATTGAGAAATGGTTTGGGACTTCAATTAAGTACTGTTTAGTGTTAAGGCTATACAACAGAGCCATCAATATTTGTCACTTTCTCTCTAAAGAAAAAATATTTAGTATTTCCTTCAGAACCGTTCAGTCGACCGATTCATTTAAGATAATATTCTTGGCTAATGTCCTAACGTTTAATGTGCTCTCTCTCTCTCCCTCCCTCCCTCCCTCTCTCCGCGATTCTTCACAATTCCCTTATTCTGACCAAAAGACACAGTAATAGTCATAACAAGACATAACTTAAGAGATAGCGAAAGGGACTGAATAACAAAAGGAATGGCATTTTATTTGCGTTAACACAAGAATCGCAAACAAATACTTAATTTCCCATCGCATTAGTCCAACAGTTTTTTTCAAGAATAGTCTTTTCATTCCTTAACCAAAACTCTATTATACTTTTGGTTCTTAAATTCAGCGAAACTTTATTCAAATGCAAATTCTATTCATTGGAGAAAAACTTAAAGCTCTTCCGTATATAAAAAGGATTACCGTTTGTGTCTCCAAACGTCTGATCACATTATCAAGAAATGAACTGAAATTTGAATTTCTTGTTGTAATTAAACTTTTGATTATTTCATTATAAGATTGTTTTTATATCCAATTTATTAAATCGCTTTAAAGTATTTTCTCAGAGGAGATGAATAGAAATATACAGACTTATACTGATATGTAGTGTTAACAGTGAGGTCTTTGCTGTACTTAACTTTCATTACTCATAAAAAATGAATTTCTTTGAATTATTTGCTTTAATAAGTTTTTGGAGAGGGAGAGGGAGAGATGGGGAGAGGGAGAGAGAAAGGCAGAGAGACAGAGATTCTGATATGAAGTTCAATCAATAATTCATATGATTGTATACTTTGGTTGTGTTTCGGAATCAATGGCTAAATCATTGTTTGTGTCATTTATTTGCCATTTGTTTGCTGACAACAAATGACAGAATAGTTATACTTTTGAATCAGAATTCTATAATAATTTTATGGATAAATGATTTATTCATTGAGTATTTGTGAGCACAATCATCATGCATTGCTAGATTATTTGTGAGAAAAGTTTTAATCATTTCGTTGTGTATTTGAAATTAGATTTTCGATAAAAAAAAGTTCAAATTATCCGAAAAATAAATCAAATTCTTTCACAACTGACTGAATTTGATTTGAAATTTATTCTTCATTTCAAAAGCAATTTCAGTAAATCTATAAGTTATCTTGCAAACTATTATTCTAAAGAAAATTCATTTACATAATCATTAATAACAAGACTAGGTGACACTTAAATTAAATTCAATTTTCTAAGTTTTTTTTCATACAAAAAATATTAATATAAAAAGTATTAATAGTAACAAAATTTTCAATTTATTTTTAAGAATCAAATATCGATTTCTTAAGAAAATATACTTAACTTCAAAACAGAATAACGTAAACAATATTAGACTTAAGACATGTTTTTTCGATATACATTAGAAACTAAAGTATCGAAATAAATCAAATTGAAGTAATGGTCAGGAGGTTGTGTCAGGCTCCTTTTCCTGTTTTTATGGCAAATATCTTTCAAATAGATTCTCTATACTATTGACTGGACAAGACCAATTCATAATTAACTAACTCTAACCAACTGTTCAAATCTAGTTCTCTCATGACATCCAGAAACAAAGCTTCAGGCACTAATTGCAAGGGTATCTTTAAAATAATAGTTATCAATAGTTACCTGCTAAATTGAAATCAAATTCGTTCGAACTATAAATTATACATCCATTCAAAATATTGATTAATTTTATATTTGACTCAAAGGATCTGATCTTGGTTAATCAATCACTTGAATGCAAAGGATCACCTTGCTCATCTTGAAACCAGACCATTGTTTACCCGTTCTTTTGTGAGATTATCATAAAGTTATTCTTATTTATTCAATTCTTAGTCTTTCGCTTTGTTTATACATTAGGTTAACATTTGTTGGGATAATATTGTTATTGAATTTTTCCTCTAAAGTAAGAATTCGTGTACTTCTCTGACATTCAAATATAAATTCTTTGAAAAGCATTTCCAAAATAAGACATATTTTCTGGAAATACAATGATATGTCAGAAATGAATGAAAACTCTTTAATTCATTTGCATTAATAAATTACTTTTAAAGTAATTAAAAGACATAACAGACATAAGGCTTTTCCCTTAAATTTTTCACTAATGCAAGTATTGAATAGTTATGTTACTAATTAATCATCGCATAAAAAGATATTTCATTTTATAATTAATTGGTTTTGAAATTTGAAACACATTTTTTGCATCACTTTTTTCGAGAGATTTCTATCGCAGAATATATTCTGCAGAGAATTGTCTGTTATATCAGAAAAATATTTCTTTTGTCTGAAATCTTAATTACAGTCCTTCGATACGGAAAGAGAGGATCAGAGTCTCTCTCTCTCTCTCTCTCTTTATTTGTGAAGAATCAGTTCATCAGAAAATGTATTTCAGAGGTTGTGTTGAACTTTCTTTTTATACTTTTTTGTGGTGTCTGTCTATTATAGCATTCATTCAATTATAGCCCACAATAAACAAAACAACAGAGGATTTCATCGCAATCAGAATCCCCACCAAAAAGGCTGCGAAAAAAGATAGAGAGAGAAAATAAACTGAATTTTCATTCATTTTTTCATTCACTCATTCATCCAGTGCTGTGCTCTTCCACTTTATTTCTCTGAGAGTTATTTTTTTCTCGCCTTTTCTTTTGATCCAATTGTTTGTTGAATCT
This sequence comes from Tectocepheus velatus, assembly GCA_034700625.1. Taxonomy (NCBI): domain Eukaryota; kingdom Metazoa; phylum Arthropoda; class Arachnida; order Sarcoptiformes; family Tectocepheidae; genus Tectocepheus; species Tectocepheus velatus. Next base: position 128,956 of record JAQIXV010000047.1, read on the forward strand.
GAAGAACTGTATATTATTCTGAGTCCTGACGGCTGTCAGACTACTAAGTGTCAAAAATATTGAAATTTTTGCCAAAATTTTTTATAACTCTCTTTACATAACAAAACGCTTTAATAAGTTATACTGAAATAGTTTTTTGCTTTTAATATAAAATAAATTATTCAATGATATGAATAAATAGACGAATGATCCGTTGATTTGCATAAAAGGTTTGTGAGAAAAGTGTTTGAAACAAAAAATCTGAGTCTTTGATGTATTTATCGGTTTTGTAGTCTTTATAATAAATGTGTTTTTTTAGATAAAATTGATTTAAAGAACTTTTTCAAACGTTTCAGCAAAAAATTTTTGTCGACAAATCAATTTTCAAATCAATTATTAATGATTTGATCTTTCGGTTTGTCTTTAAACTCGATGTGAATCATAAAAAGTAGATAAATATTAATTTGAAAACTGATAAAATCAAAATCTAATGAAAGATTTATCTAAAGAAAAATTAGTGAAGACTTTTACCAAAACTCATGAGTAATGATATCAATAGAAAAACAACTCTGAGTTAGGAATTACTCTTTTTATGATTTAGTTTAAGTCTCATATATTTCGATCAAAATAAGAATTCTTATGAAATATTAATAAAATATTTTCATAAAATGCAAGAAAAAAATTCTACTCCAAGACGACTGACAATAACGGGGTTTGAGTCGAAAAATATTGTGAACATAAATAAAGAATTTTTTTATTTTATTGAATAATCAATTGATGTGTTGTAAAAATTTTCATCTATTCATACGTTGACTGAAATTTCAAATTCATTTTTTCACGACTTTTCTCAGAAAATATGGATAATTATATTTTTTTTGGACGCATTTGTTGGGAATCTTTCGTAAATTTAATTCCTGACAAATGGTCTGTAATTTTATTTTCTTCTATCTATTTGTCGGTATATTTGAAAGACTACTCACAGGATCTCTTTCCACGTCTCGTCCCCAAAGAGTTTTAGCACAAGATCTTCGAGACAGCAGTGAATGAAACCATACTTTTCAAGGGATAAGAGTCAGGATTTGTGTTAATTAATCACAAAATCAGTTTATTATTGTTACGATAGAGTTAACCTATTAAACTTACCATGATTGATTATTGATGGTGAGTTATCAATCAAGTTTTATTATCGATAATTTCTGATTCAAAACTGACGTTAAGTGAATTTTTCTTCTCTTGGATATCACCGGTTATTAAACTCAATATTTTTTTCTCAACACTTTTCCGGTTTTAAAAGTTTTCACTCAAAACAATGAATTCAATTGAATGTTATTTTAACGAATCGTTTGTTTTCACAACAAATCAATTTTGAGACTTTGTTTTCAAACCTGTGCTCAAAACAGATTCAATGACTTCTTTTTTCCGATAATTTATTCCTTCAATTCATTGGTCGCACAATAAAAGTGTTTAACAATTGAGTTGTACTCGAGTTTTGATGTTAACAACAAAACCATTTACGATATGTGAGAAGAGACATCACTTTTGGCGCTTAGTTTTACTACAAGTTCTTCGGGTTTGCAAAGAATCGCATTTCGGTCTTCAATTTGATGGCATCTGAACACAGAATATATATATAAAGTTCTGTTGGATAAGGAATTCTGTGAATGAGTGCCAGAGTTGCGCACATCTGAGGATTATTGGGAATGACTTCGGACTTGTGCTGAGAGTAGTTAGGAATCGCTCACAGAAGGGTTGTTCGCGATATCGCATAACAAGCGCTTTCTTGTGAAGTCACTCATCCCTATTGTTATCCTTATATAAAGGGATTGGAAGGTAATAATGTGTTCGACACTGACTTCTGATGATTTTTGTATTGATTTTTACTATTTTTGGTAACAGTTTTGGCCCAAAGAACTACATTTTGTTAATTAAAAGTCGAAAATAATTTCCTGTAAGACAATAAAATCTGATGAAAAACACTATCGATTCGTTTGAGAATTGAATAAAAATTTAATGATTTTTTCGAAAAATATTTGACAAAAGTCTGATAACAATTCAATTTGAATAAAAGTTGTATTGAATTGAATTTTTTTTTATAAATTTCTATAACGATATGGTTTTTCAAATATAAAAAACAAATTGTGAGAGACTTACGAAGTAGTGCTGATTCTGTAAAAAACTCGACTGAAAAGCAAGAAATTCTTCATTAGATTCTTAGTTCTGAAGAAATCTTTACTTTTCTATTCCTTTCTTCTTCTTTTGTAAGCACTTCTCACTTCTCTTACGGCTAAAGAGTTTTTCAAACGTTTCTATTATTGCAGAAATCGGTATCATTTCGGTTGGATTTCAGAGTTTAAACTAATGCTTATATTATTAAAGTCTTTCCCATTTCTCTGGATTTCTATTTATTTTTCTCTCGTCTTCTGATCGAACAGTTCTCTCTTCTAAGACATCACAGAAAAGATGTTGTTTCTCACACATCAATAGATACCATTCCCTTAACTCTGTGTCACCAGAAAAACTGGTTTCAAGACTATTACCAAATTAAAGATCAAATGCGAAAGTAATGTCTTCTTCAATACTCAACACACATTTCTTGGTATTTATTGAATAGAATTTCGATATTAATTATAATAATCGTGTGAATCGATGAAAGCATATATGAAATCATTTACAATATTTAATACAAATCTTTTGAAACCATTTTTTGAGTTTTGATATCTTTTTGCCACAGAATTGCAACAACTGATAGACTGTTGTATTCTTTGGCAGAATATTCTGTGTATTAATGTATTTGTGAGAGAATTGTCTGATCGCGTGTCTAAAGAGCTATTCATTTGATTAAACCATTCAATGAATGAAGTCTTTTCAGCTCTCACTCAATGATTAATCAAATGTATTTGAAAAGCAACAAAACTATGAATTGAGTAAACATTTGAATAATTAAAATATAAACCAATTATTAAAACCATAATAAACTGTTTGTCATAAAAATTAATTATTAAAATGATTCAGTCGTTTGAAAAGATATCCTTCAATTCAGTTTATGATATGATTTTCAGTCCTATCGATCAAATCCCTAGAAATCCGTTAATATTGAGAACTGTTTTCAAATTCAGTTCTGGTATTTCATTCAGTCGTTTCATATAAAGACATTTCAAATGAAATGATTGAAAACAAAAGTTTTGAGACCAAAACGAATAGATTTCTACTTAATTCACGACTGAATGGCCACAAGAATCCATTCAATCAATTATTTCGTTAAAGAATTTCAACTGAAATGACTTTTTTCGAGCAACAGTTCCGACGGAGAAATAGATTAAATTCATTTGATTTCTTGTTTGAGTCAAAAAATAAAACTCAAGTATCAGATTCAACGTTAACTCAATTAATCAAACTATTCGTTTAGCTCACCAAGCATGAATCCCTACATTTACATAGCTCAGATATGTTTGGTAAACATCCTCTTGCTAATTGAAATTCAATGAAAATATTCAGTAAATAGTTATATTAAAATACGTTATTTACTCAAATAAAACATTGATCCAGCTGAATCGATACTCATTTTACCTAGTTGATGTTAAAAATTAAACTGAAATTGAGTTTATTTTTCCCAAGATAATTCTATATTAGAACTCAATTTTTAATGGATTTTTTGAGTTTTCACATAAAAGCAAGGCTTTGATCTTTACCTCAAAACTTATCGAGCAACTATTCGTAGTCGAACTCTGAAAAGACCCTTCTGGCGGTAATTGAGCCTGGTTCATTGAAATTCTCATCGAAAAATTTGATGCAATAATGGAAAAACATTTTTACTTATTTATCATCGAAACGACTGGCAGTGAATTCTTATTATGAATTTCGAGGATTTTTTTGATCAATATTTGTATTGAAGAATACAATTGAGAATAAGAGCACAAAATGGTATACATTTTTGGTATATATATTTGGGTTAAACTCATCGAGGGTTTCACTGAATGTTTGCTCTCAAAAAACACTTATCAAAGAAATACTTATATTTTGTCTCAATTTGTGTTTGCAGTAAAAAAAATTAATGATTCTTCAGGTCTTCAATTATTTTTGTCTACAATTCTCAACAATTTCTTGAAACCCTTTCCCATAAAATTAAACCACTTTTTAAATGTCATTCCCTTTGAGTTGAACAGATTTTTTGAGAAAATATTAGATTGAATCCAATGTCGAAAATTTAATACAAATGTTTGGCTCATATTTAATGTTATATAAGAAGAAGAAAATATACGAAAGATTTTATGGTCTAAAACATTAAGATTTACATATTTTCGTTGCAATACTACCAGTGATTGACTACACATTTCACAACTCAAAACACAGAGTCTTAAGAAAAATACATTTATTTCTCCCCATTTGACGATAAAAGCCCGTATGAAACCGGAAAAGGTATTGAAAAATACTGCACAGAATGCAGGCTTTCCTCTGATTTCAAATCGATATTTATATCTGTAAATGTCATTCCCTTTAATATCTTATTTTTGCCGACAAATGGATTAAATTTACATTAAATGTACATGTTTATTTTTTATAAAAAGATATCAAATTATTCTTTCATTTACTTATTTAATAGAAAAGTATTTCAACTGAATTATATAGCAATGGAAATGTTTATAACCTCCCCCCCTCCCTCCCAATCTGACCAAATCCATTTTTATATATTTTCAATCATTTTTATTTATTAAAAATCACATTCAATAACATAAACTTCATTTAAGTTTATTTATAGAAAAACTGTTTCGCAATTTCTTTGGAAAAAATGTATCATTTTTTCGTTAAATTCAAAAATTTAATTGAAAAGCATTTTTAGTTTCCTTTCAAAACAAGACTTACAATCATTTATCTAATGTTTACATTTGAATTGAATTGAGATTTTTCCGATACTCTTGAGACGGATCCCAAATAAACCTCATTTTTAGTATCGATTTCACAAAGTTTTAACACTTATTTTTCATTAGACTAACAATAGATACGATTTTATGGCTCAGAATATGAGCCGAAAGTAATTTTGGACACAAAACCGAATATCTCTTTGAAACTTAATCTCGAAATTCACTTAGAATTAAATTTTCGCTCGAAATCAATGTTTTATTTCACAATAAACAAACATTTGGTCAGTTTTAGGATACAATACTTGAGAGCCAATGAGAGGGAAGAAAAATGTTTTAACTCAGAAAAACAGACATAAAGTTAATATATTTTGCAATAAAATTAATTCTTACGATAGAAGTAAAACGGGAGACGATTCTCATATCTATGTTGGAAATGATGGACACAATAAGTCTCTCCAAATATCATATCATAAGCCCTTATAATAGTTTTATGTGATCGACATTTGTTAAGAATTGTCTACTTTTTTCAATTTGGTCTCAATTTTCACAGCAATAAAACGCTTGAAAAAGTTTCTTTTGAAATACTCTGATTCAATACAACTTTATAAGTTTGAGATGAGCTTGGTCATTAGATTTTTCTTTACAATCGATTTCATGTTTATTGATTTTTATAGTGACTTTTATAGGAAAAGTTTAATTTAAAAATCGATTTCAAATAATTTTCTGTATCTTTCTCTCAGTTTTACGCAATTAGTGGCTCTAAAACTCGTTAAAAGTCACGTAAAAGTTCATCGACTAATTTGTGCTTAACCAAGATTATATTTTCTGTTTTAATGATATGATTTCCAAAATAAATCCTGATTTTTATCAAACCGTAAACTTTTTCAACTCATTTCTAACAACATTTTTATTAATTATTATACCTCTAAAACAATTCAATATTTCTGTGAAATTATTAGCGAAATAGCGATCTATCATAAGATTGAGGCCAAAGAACTCAATGGATGAGCGGATTGACGACTGACTGTCCCTTTCATTTAGAAAAACAGCCGCAGATTCTGTGCTTTTTTCCGTCTCTTCTCTTTGTAATTAACGATGTCTTCAACGTCTTTGGTCGGGGAATGGGATGTGGAGGGGTTTACAGAGGGATCCAAATGTTTGCCAATAATATCGTCTTCTGTTCTGTTGTTTACATTGGATTTAATGCACTTTTCATTTAGTGTTACATTTTGTTGACTTAATTCAGGTTCGGGTTTAAGTCCAATTTGATTTTCGCTATTATTCTGTTCTCTTTTTGATCCGAAACAAAACAAAATAAAAAATCTCTTTTTATTCCTTTTCTTCTCTTTTAATGTCTTAGTCTTTGTCGTGGATTTGTTTGGGTCCAGACTTTGGTCAACTTTTTCAGTAATAATCTGTTCATTGATTTGATCGCTTGATTTGCCGATACTATGGACTGAATCTGTGGATCGCCTCAAATCACTCATAAATGACAGTAGTCTTCGGCCTTTTTTCTTATTCTGATCTAAGGACTGATATTCACTGACTTGTGAGCCCATATATGAGTCATTTTCGAGACTATTTTCAGGTGTCGCCTGATTTACCCTCACGTCTGGTATTTCACGCCTTTTAATGGAGTTTTGTTTGGATTTCTGAAGATTTTTGTCAAAAATATCAAAAATCGATTGTTTTCTTGTGGGCGAACCCCTGGGCGAGACATAAGGCGACACATTCGGTGTCTCTCCTAAAGGAGTGCCTACAGTTGAGTTGGCTCTGGATGTGCGAGTGGGTGAACCCGAGGGCGACTTAAAGTGTCCTCCAGTGCTCAAACTGTTGTGAACCGAGAGGTTATAGTCTTCGTTATAGTTGTCGTCAAATTTTGTCACAAAATAAGTCGAAAAGGGAAACACTTTTTGTGGAGAATCGACGAAAAAATATTTGTCACGAATCAAATACCTTTGGGGCAGAGAATAAGACATAAAAAAGTGTTATTTATTTAACAAAAGTGTGGTTTCAGTAAATCTAATACTTTTTGTAACTTTAAATACAATATATATTAAAATTTCTGTATTTTTCGTTTTCTTTAGTTTTTTTTTCATAACTGTTTCGTAACTTCTTTACTGTTTATCCGAAGAGGAATATAAAGTAATATAAAAAATAAATCATTCGGATATAAAATGGACAAAACTGCCTCTCTCTCTCTCTCTCTCTCTCTCTCTCTCTCTCTCTCTCTCTCTCTCTCACCCATAAAAAGATATTATACCGAAAAACTAATACAGATTTCGTTGGTCTTCAAGAGGACAGAAATTTTATATATATTTATCTCAAATAAAACCTATCGTTAAGTTTCACACAAATTATAGGCTTTTCTTTCTTTTGGTTGAAACTCAAATCGAAACGTGTTTTCATATATCGATTGCTTTGAAAATATCGTAAAAAAGAGGAAAAATTACATTCAAGGAAATCCAGGAAAAAAATTTCTTTATATATATATATATATATCTTTATTCTTAATGTACTCATATATATCTTCTTCGACAATATTATATGTGAAGTGCATTAGTTATTGTGTGGACACAATATTCCGATAATAACATAAAAATAGAATCCGATAGGAATGGACTTCAGGGGAATTGGCGTTCAATAGTTTCTCAGATGTTTTCATTCACTTTCACAGAAATAGCAATAAAACGACTCACCTCTTGGTCTCTTCACTGATATGGACCTGTCCGGGCCTACTATTGCTCTCCATTTTATTGGCCAGAGTGACAGTATTGCCAAATAGGCAGTACCTAGAGCAATTTAATAGAAATTGATAGTTAATTCTTGTATCAGCTTTTATTTGATATGAAATTGAATTCTTTGCAAAAAAATATCGGAATGAATGACTCCGGGATTTATTGCCATTTATTGGATATCCTTTTCAAAGCTCAGAATGACATACCTTGGCATTTGAAGACCTGGATTGTGGGGATTACATAAAATCAAAAATAAGAATTAGTTATAAATAGAAAGACATTTGATTTGATGTTATTTTTCATTATTATGTCCATACCTACAATACCGGCCATACAGGATCCCGAGTGGATACCGATCCTCATCTGAAATCAATAAGAATTAAATTAAATCTTTTCTCTTATCTTTCAATTGAATATCATTTTATTTTTATCTCAAAAAGGATTTAACTTTTATTTCCCAAAAGAAACCAAAAAAATAGTCAAACATTTCAAACATTTTTTGTCCACTTTTTTCTGTCAAATAGGGTTTACTTCAGAAGCGGTTTATATTTGATATTTTGTAAATTGAATTTCAGATGAATTGATAGATCAGTTTTTTCTTCATAAGAAGCTATTTTTCTTATATCAAATAAAAACTGTTTTATGAAATACATTTTTTCAGACAATTCTTGTATTTGAATAAATTTATTGAATTTCTGAATGCATTCATAAAATGAATTCATAAAATATACGGAAAAAGTCTATTTATTTTTGTCTCAATTCTTATGCGGTTCTGACTCTTCCCTTAATAGTAATTCACTTTAAAAACTGTAATTTTTATATTTGCTTCGAAGGAAATGGTAATATATTTTAGATTTAGTAAACATATTGGAACTGGATTATTGCTCAAGTGTTTTTTTATCATTAAACATAAGTTTTGGTTTAGCATGGTAATTTCTTGTGACAAAATAAATACCATTTTTGGTACATATTTTCAGAAAACTTATGCATTTGAATAAATTTATTGAATTTGTGAATTCATTCCTAAAATATTCGCAAAAAATATTATTTTTGTCTCAATTTTTATGCTGTTCTGACTCTTCCCTTAAGGAATATCGTATAATATTCTCAAAGTATTTGAATAATTCAATAATAGAGTTATTAGAGGTTTTACTCAAATTTTATATTCAATTACAACCAATCGATTGACGACTTCTTAGGACTTAATATAACTCTATTCACTCAAATGAAGTCTTCTTTTTATAGTCTTCACTCTTTTTCTTAATATTCTTAACACATATTATGTATTGTCTGTTAGAAAAAAAGTTAATTAAGTATAACATTGACTCTAATATAAGAAATTTTCTTATCTTTTCCTACAATCAGTTATTCATTCTGTTCCTGATTTTCAGAAGTTTTTTATTATTTTATTTCTCTTTTTGTGTTTCAATTGATTCCTGTTTTCAATCCATAAATTTTTAGACATCTTTTATATTCTTAAGACTAAAATCACAATCGATTTGAAAGAATAATCACTTTTTGTTTCATTTATTTCTTTTCAAACTTTTTCTTTTCATTTCGTTTTTTAATCTGAAATATAATCTGATTATAGAAATGAATTAAATTTTACGTCTCTTTCTCTCATATGAATTGTTTTTTTAGAGAAAATTATAAAATCCATGAGTTTTATGTCTTTGCCCTAAACAGATAGTAGGCATTCCCTTTACTTTTGGAGTCCCTTAACTTATTATTGAATTCAAATCACATTTTCAATGGATTTTTGGGAACAAATCGTTTATTCCATTTCTTTATAGATATAATAGTTTTTATTTAATAACTGCTTATTATTATTATCATTGCTTTCAATATTTGGAAGACATTTATTACAGCAATAAAAGCGATAAGAATAGGAAAAAACTCATTTATAGTTAAGAATAAAATATTACATAATTTGTTAAGAATTACATCTTTTTTGTTACTTTGACTCTAACTTTGAATTAAGTGTTTTGATAAACTATTTTTAGTAAAAATCTTTTTAAATACTTCAATTAAATTCATTGCTCAAAGTTTAAAACGGTTTTAAACAAGGTTATTTTTGTATAAAAACTTATGTGAAAATTCATAGTATCCTAATTAACTTTAAAAACTGTAACATTTATATTCTCTTCGAAAGGAAAGTGTCATATATTTTAGATTTTCACTAATATTGGTTGGATTAATCATGATCATTTTTATGGTGCAAGATGAAACCATTAAAACAAACCTAAATATTCCAGCTAATTGCATTAGTATAAAACTGCTTTTAACAAGGTTATTTTTGTTTAAAATAACTTAAATGAAAACTAATAGAAAGTTAACAAAGTTTAAAAACTGTTGTTGTTAAATTCTCTTCGAAGGAAATTGTCTTATAATTTAGATATTTTATAAATAAGAAGCAAGATGGTGTCCGATTTTTTGGTTAAATTAACATCAGGCAAAACAAACTTGAAGTATTCAATTTATTAAGGCTGAATATTTTTCCCATTGACAGGCAACCTAAAGCAAACTAATAATAATAGCAAGTTGATTTATCTTAAAACCTGTAATTTTTTTTAATATTTTCGAAGGAAAGTATAATATATTTTAGACTTTTAATTATTAATGGATGGACAACAATTATCCCTATTTTAGCACTGTAGTTTTTTGGCAAAATAAAACCAATCGAAACAAACCTGAATATGTTTGCCATCGACAGGTGACATTACATTGAAAGTGACCTTGACCATTCCCAGTCCCATTTGTACGACTCTGTCCGCGTGATCGACCACCTTATCGGGGAGACCCCCGACCACTACATACGCGTCTCCAATGGTCTCCACTTTATAGACGCCGTAAATGTTCGTCAAATTATCGAATTGTATGTAAAGTTTGTTGAGAAGTCTGACCACATCCATGGGCTCCGTCTTTGGGTGACCACACATTGCGGTGAAGCCAACGATATCTGAGAAAAGACAGGACACGGGTTCGAAGCTCTCGGAGACAACTTTGATGTTCTGACACAAAAGTCTGGCGATTTTGGCGGGAAATATGTTGTGAAGGATCTCTTCGGTCCGTTTGTTCTCATCCCTGAGCTTTGTGTCCAATATTCTGATGTGATTCGTCGCTTCGTCCAACTTCTCCACCAATTCTCGTTCCCCTCTTCTCTGGTGTGACATAAGAATGAGGTCACGTGTCCTGTCGTGGATCGGTATGTCTGTCATATAGAGACCCAATCGTTTCATTTCGTCCAAACCGTTAACTCTCGGCGAACACAAAAACAGCACAGAGTCTGACTCCGGGAGGGGAACCATTTGACCCTTCAGGCGAAGTCTGGGAACCTCTGAGCTATTACCGTCAGTGCTGTCAACCGATTGATTGATTGAAGTGATGGTATCAAAAGACTTATCACTACTGGTGGACAAATCGACAGATCCATAAACTTTTCCCCTAATGAATAAGTGGGTGCTCTTCACTACAAACACTTGATTGCAGTAATTGAGTATCGATTCGAAGGACAGTTCGATCTTCGGTCGACTTATTTCAAACAAATCACTGAATTTGAGGCCACTTTTGGACAGCCATAAGGAATGGGATAAACGTCTCAATGAGTCTCCGATTTGAATGATTTGGAAATCACTTTTGAATATCATGTGAAAGGGAAAGGCCTCACAAAGGGTACCGGTGCTGAACATAAGGTCCTTCGGTAATGAACTCAATTTCAAATCTTTCTGATGTCGGGGCAGTGTTTGTGATAACTCCGATCCCTTGTCTTCTCTGAGTATTTCAAGAATGACGTGTCCGTCGCTGTTCTCGTCTACAGTTCTGACCACAACTTCAGTGTTGAAGAACTCTTTGCTAACGATTTTGACCAAACCCTTGACAATAGCGCTCAGACCCTTACGTTCGCTGTAATAATGCAAATGCATTGTCCCCTCTGTTGTGTGGGTCACACGAAATGATGGCGCTCTCATCCCTGGGTAAATTGAGCTGAGGTGGTCGTGTAGATTGTCTAAATTGGTGAGGAAGTCATACAAATTTGATCCTAAGACCCGTAAAATCTTGTCGTAACCATTGGTTTGGCAGTACTTCAGGAAATGACTGCCAAACGCTTCCAAACACGTCTCGATGTCCAGTCCTGCGAAACAAATTGGATTTAATTTTATAAAACTATTTGTAAGTCTTTTGTTAGCTTTTATAGCATTTCTTTACAACTTTTCATTTATTTGACAATTTTTTGAATACTATTCTTATTTGAATAATTGAATGAATGAAAACATATAAATCATAAACATTTTCAGAAATTAAGTTCAAAACTTAATTAGACTTTTATTCCTTGCATTGACTTTAAAACCAATCGCATGATTAAAATCATTAAAACTTTACTCAAAAATTTTGAGTCAAAATAATTGAAAGTATAACAAAAACCCTTTTCTCAACAAAAAAGCAAATATTTTTCATTTGATAATTAATTTCAAAGAAATCTTAACAAAGCATTGAATTCTTGAGTCGAAAGCAGAGCCTTATAAATGTAATTGACTTTATTCTGACTCTGAATCTCAACTCTTTAAAGTTCGGACTCAATCTAAGTATGATTTGAAGTCATTACTCACAAAATTTTGTCACAAATGGATTTGCATTAAAAGTTTTAAAAGTTTTATTAATTGACTCAAAAATTAAAGCATTTTATTAGAATATAAAATGAAAGCTAATAAAAGACAAAACTATAAAATATTGAAATATTTTTCTTATTATTCGTATTGCATGGACTCGTCGTTAAACTGTTTCTGTGATCTGAACTTAAGGTTTGGATCAAATTGTTTAAGTTTTGCCGTTTCTATCTGTTTATCGATTTCTCTTCGGTATAATTTGGGAACATCTGTCTTATAAAAGTCGGGCACCAGTGCTGTAAAGCTCTCTTCACTGATTTCTATCATTTTGACCGAAGCCACACCTTTACGACGGCTTTCAAATTCGATGAGTTGTTGCCAAAACCCAATGTTAGGTCTGGCCATCTCTCGCCTCTTTCGCAATGCATTGAACGCTGTCTTTAAGTCAAGTCCCGAATGTCTTACGAGAAAAGCTGAGGAAAAGTATGAATAAGTGTTTTAAAACATCGATAAGGGACATACCCAGGACCAAAGTGGAGGATCTGCTGGCACCAGCCATACAGTGGACCAGAACTCTACCGCCTTTGGCTCTGCACTCCTCTATTTTGTCGGCCACTTCATCGAAATAGATACCAATGTTGTCTCTGACGCCATCTTCGACGGGGACTCTAATTGTTGTGATATTCTTCCACTTAATGGACGGCCATTCGTAGGTTGCATTGAATATCAAATTTATTTGATGTTTGTCGAGATTCTCTTGAGTGAGACCTCCGATTCCGGTCAAAAAGAGATAATCCCTGAGTTTATTAACTGCATTGAATGGAGGGCTGAATACTGTCTTAAAGTCTTGAGAAAGTGACGGGTCATTCAATAATTTTTTGGCCGACGCGTCACTCATCGGAAGATTCGTCTTTTGGTTGATAGCCTTTCCTGTTTCAGTCGTTACCATCTTTTGAGCTTTGAATAGAAATGAGTCCTCTTTTAACGGCTCCAAAACTATTGGTTTTTCTGAGCAACAAATGGAACCCATTTTATCAATTAATGGGTTCACAGTTTCATCAAATCAAATAATGTCAACAAATCACAAGAATCTGATCCAATGTCTGAACAACTCTTTTATAAAACTGTTATTTGAGATATCAATCAAAAGACTCATTCAAACAAATGAAGTGATTATTGAAATTCTCTTATTATATAATTCACGAGTTTTTGTCAATCGATTGTAAATTACTTTTAATGTTAGAAAATATTGTAAGAAATGAAAATTGATTTCAAATTATTTCTCATTTTCTGATTTATTTCATCTTTTTCGTAGATTTTGCCAATTCTTTGGTTTCAATTTTGACCTTAACATTGATTTTTGTAATCAATTTCATCTGTTTTGTGACTTCGGCCTCATATTCATCCGATTGTTCGATAAGTTTTTTAAGGAGTACATCCATCTCCTCCTCCCATGTCTTTGGTTTGTAGTATTGTTCCCATAACTTCTCTACAGACTCCGGATCCGGATCTGGTTCTTCACTCTTTCAAATGACATCGTTTTAAATCACGTGAACTCTAATCGATAATTCAATAATCAATTTAATTATTGAAATGAATTTGTGATGATTTGCTTTTCATCGATAATTTGATTTTATACTAAAACATCTCAATTCTGTTTCAATGGTGTATAGACACCATTCTTTACCATTGGATAGGATTTTTGATTTCATTTTTGCTTTGCTTAGAATTTAATTTCATGTTTCGATAAAATTTATTTTTATTTAATTATAAAACTATAAAAACTCGTTATTATTATTATTTCAAAGATAATTAAAACATTAGTTATTTTTTCTCAAATTTCTTACAAAAATTAAACTAAAATTTAATTAAAAATACGAAAAAACAAAACTATATTAAAACTAATTCGTAATCAGTCTATAAATGATCTATTTTGGGGGTAAAACGTTTGAAGGGT